>CM040118.1:319428876-319696567 GCA_022559845.1 Amorphophallus konjac
AGGGGCCGAAAGAACCCAAAATAAGAAAGTGATCGCGCCTACCTCAAGAGCGGGAGATGGCGGGTTGCTTCTTCCTCTCCTTCCGGCCGGCCGACGGAGAGGGCTTTCCTCGGCTACCCTTGCAAAACAACGACAAACAAATGACAAGTGGGTTAGAAAGATGAATGTGTAGTATTCATATCCTTGCAATAAAAATGACGAAATAACGGGAAGACACACACCTGGTTGGTGTTATCTTTTAAACCCCTCTCGGACTCGAGTAGGAGGAAAATGAGATGATGGATGCGAGATAATGAATGCAAAAGAACTACGAAGAAAAGGAAAGAGTTGGCTTATTGGATGTGCCGGTGGTGAAATTCGGCGGAGCTCCGGCAGCGTGGGGACGACGTAGAAGCGCGGTGGATGAAGACGACCTTCCTCTCGCGAGCGTGGGCACCCGAGAAGCCGGCAGAACCTCCACCTACAAAAGACCCCACGGGTTAAAAAAATGACTCCGTAGCCTCTGGTCTCCGGCAGCCTATCGGATCACTGCTTAGCTCCCCTAGAACTGAGGGGGTGGGCCTCTATTTATAGAGCTCCGGAAGGTGGAGGCGTCCAGGACCCTGGACACCTCCATCAGGGCCGAAATAATATTTTATTCTATTTTTATTGATTTTTTTGGAATACTTTTGTGGAGGCGTCCAGGGTCCCGGACGCCTCAAGCAGGTCCACCGAAAACCGACGACGGCCGCACGCGGTTCGGCACAACGCGTGGTTTTGTGAGCGGCGCCTCGTGATTCAGAAATGGGCGCGTCCAGCTGACCGGACGTCTCTATATTTTGGATTTTTTCACACACGACAAACCGTCGTTCGGTGGCCGGCGCCCGTGAGGGTTTTTATGGAGGCGTCCAGGGGCGTGGACGCCTCCAATATATATATATATATTATTTTTTGTCTTTTATGCCAGGGCTGGCATTTTGATTTTTTTAGATTTGTTTTTATGGAGGCGTCCAGGGGCTTGGGCGCCTCCATTAATGTATATTTTTATTTATGTTTTGTTTTATTTTATGCCAACTGGCATTTTACAAACATTTTTTATTATTTTTGTTTTTTATGGAGGCGTCCAGGGGCCTGGACGCCTCCATTAATTTATATATATATTTTTATATTTTTTTATTTGGTTTTGGGCCCTGAGAAAAGAATAAAATAAGAGAAAAGAATGGGGGCGTCCAGGGGCCTGGACGCCCCCATTAAGATCCACCCGGGTCCTTGGATCAGGCGTCGGCGGTCGCCCGGTAGACCCCCTTCTTGATTCCGGAACCTCCCGATGCGTTCGACTGGTGTTGATGTCGCCCGAATGCCGTGACGAGACGATTCCGGATGCCGAAAAGGGCGGAAGAAGACTCAAGAAAAGGAAGCACTCAAGTGATTCAAAACGCGTCAGCCGTCGCGGGGCGTTGTATAGTAATATGAAACTTTCTCAGGAGACGTCAGGAATGGCGTGTCTACACCAGGCACATGACAGGAGACCGATCCAAGTTCAGCAAGTTAGAAATGAAGGTAGGGGGTCTGGTCAAATTCGGAGGAATGAACAGAGGTAAGATCATTGGGGTTGGCACAGTTGGTAAGTCCTCCACTAACTCAATTGAGAAAGTCTTACTTGTGGAAGGTCTTCAACACAATCTGATTAGTATTAGTCAATTATGTGACAAGGGTCACAGGGTTGTGTTTGACAATAACTCATGCAAAATCTTTGAAATAAATTCTGATCATGTTAAATTTGTAGCAAACAGGACCAATAATGTCTACATGGTAGACTTAGATGTTGAGTCTGAATCTAATCTCTGCTTGTCTGCTAATTCTAAAAGTGATGCTTTTGATTGGCATAGACGGTTAGGCCATGCTAGTTTTTTCTACTTTGAATAAATTGCTCAAGCATGATATAGTAAGAGGCATGCCTAAAATCAAGTTTAGTTCAATCTCAAAAATCTATGATGCATGTGCTCTAGGCAAACAGACCAGGAAGTCCTTCAAACTAAGATCTGAGCCGTTGTCTTCTAGACCAATGGAACTTCTTCATATGGACCTCTTCGGTCCTACTAGAACTCAGAGTCTTAATGGAAGTAGGTTTGGTTATGTGATCATTGATGACCACTCTAGATTTTCATGGATCTTTTTCTTAGCCAACAAAAATGACGCTTTTCAAAAATTCAAACAATTTTTCAATAAGGTAAAACAAGAAGGAAAACATAAGATTTGTTCAATTCAATCTGACCATGGAGGTGAATTTGAAAACTCCATGTTTTCTGACCTTTGTGAAAGTGAAGGACTAACATACAAGTTTTCTTCTCCCAGGACACCAGAGCAGAATGGAATTGTGGAGAGAAGAAATCGAACCATTGTGGAGATGGCCCGAACCATGCTAATTGAGAGTCATCTACCAAGAAAGTTCTGGGCAGAGGAGGCCAATACAGCAACTTATACAATCAATAGGGCCATGGTAAGACCAATGATAGGTAAGCTAGGCCTGGATTCAGAGGGGGGTGAATGAATCCCTCTTATAAAAATTTCAATCAATTAAAACTACTAATTACGCCCAATTAAAACTTGTGGAAAGGCAAAGACGCGGAAGCAATATGGGCAGGTAATTAGCACAAACTGGATGCTCTCTACGAAGGACGAGAAGATGACAGATAAATAAAATTTCAGAACTCTGCAGAATAGACTGATAATAAGAATAGACTTCACAAAACTCACACGAGACCTATATCAAACGTGCGGTATGCAAATGGAACACTCGCTAGATTGGAAGAACAAATTAATCGGCCTAAACATACATCTAGCGAGAGCAGAAGAGACAATCAAACCACAGTGCACAAGGCAATTTTAAGGTGGTTCAGTCTGCAACCCGCAGACCTACGTCCACCCCACACTCCAACTAGAGTGTGGCTTCCGCTGATACACAGCTTAACGGCTGGGCCTCACAGCTTGCCTACATCCGCTGACGAACATCTTGAATAGCTGGGCATTACAGCTTCGTCAACCGCTGACTCACAGCTTGACCCGTTGGGCGTTACAGCTTAGCCAACCAGAGGATACCACACCTCTGCAACCGCTGGGGCTTACAGCTTAACCCGTCCCAAGGAATCCTCCTCTGCCCGCTGAGCATCACAGCTTGCTCTGCTGACAAACAGCTTGAAATAAAAGTAAAATGAAAACAGACGACAAGAAGCAACAGCGACTGAAAGCTGTAAACAATGAAGTGCAGATGTGACTCTCAAGGAGCTGACTGGCCTGGATTTGATCCACGGTCTAGTAGAGCAAATCTTCAGTGAACTTCTTCTTCCTTCAATCTCTCTCTTTCTTTCTCTTTCTCTTTCTTCTTCTTCTTCGTTTCTTTTCTTCTCTGCTACTCTCCCTCTCTCGTTTTCTCTCTTGAACTCTCTCTTCTTCTGCTCTCTGATAATTCTTCTTGATCTTTCACCGGGAGTGTCATCTCTGATTGACTTGCAGAAGGGTGGCTTATATACTTCCTCAGACTGAAGATGCGCGCTCATGCCCTAGGCGTGTGGAGATAACACTCCCGCCTGGAAGCTTCAGGAGACCCTTTCCACTTGTCAGAATCTGGATGAATAAGGATCCATGTGGCAGTATCTATGAATGAGGATCATCATGGGATCACGTGCCCTTCTTAAGGAACATTAGCTGTTGACATGTTGCATAGGTGACTTTTAGTTAAGTATAAAAGATGCACAGACCTTACCATAGCACCATGTATGGACCTGGGATGCATTATGCTTTGCATGCATATACTTGAACAGAAAAAAGTATAAACTTGGGCTGGCTAGCAGGGACAAACAGACATCCACTTTAGTATGCATGCAACGCAACTAGCATTGACCTTAATGCAATCAAACACACGATAGCACAGACATTGTATTTGATAAGCAGGAATGTACACCGAGAATGAATGTCCAAACAGAGCAATTCACTGACTTTGATGAATCATGCACGGACTTGATATGAGTGTAGAGCTAAGTGATGCACAGACTACGTGTGTGCATAAGCAATGAAGCACTGACTTGGTGTGTGCAAAGTGCAGACACTTCACGGATGTAAAATGCCAGAACCTATCTTGTACAGACTTTATGCAATCATGCACTGACATCATTTTGCATATGTAAGATGTGCACGAACTTTGGGTATGCACGGTACAAAAAGACGCACAGACATGCCACCGAAGAATGTACCGACTATGTGTGCATGGTACAAAAGTTGCACCGACTTGATGTGGAATATATGCAAAGTATGCATAGACTTATATGCTCGCAGCAACTAAAGTTGCACAGACCTGGTTAGTACAAGGTAAACTTGCACCGACTATGAGATTGCATGATATGCAAGTTGCACCGAGTTTGATTTCGCACAAGCCAAATGTGCACCAGCCTTTCTCTTTGCATGTGAGAGAAAACATGCACTGACTTTGATCATGCAACAAAACATGCACTGAGTATGTATGCTTATGTAAAACCTGCACCGACTATGTATGTTCGCAGCGCAGCCCAAAAACATGCACCGGGTATGGCTTGGCTTAAACAAAGTATGCACCGAGTATGGTTTGACTTAGACAAAGTATGCATCGAGTGTGTATGCCTTAGACACAAACAAGACACTAAGTGAAATGCAGACTTGCACCGACTTGGCATGAGCGAAAGGAAGAACATGCACCGACTAATGGCCAGCATGAACCACAATTATGATATGCACAGGCCTAGAAAATTAACCCTGCTCTGACTTAAGGTTCATGCAGTAAACATATGCACGGACTTAGCTTGTTCAAGATGAGAGTATGCACCAGGAAGACATGCAGTCTATGCAAAACTCTGTACTGACCTTGTATATCACAAGGCAATACACATCATGCAACAAGACACGGTTTGCACTAAGTATATGTATGCATGCAGTAGCAAGATTATGCACTGACCTATGCGGGATGAAAACGTGCACCGAGAGCATATGCAGAACAAGCACTAGATCACTCATGCATTCTTATGTGGTGACTCATTATGTTGCTCTCATCAAAATAATGTGGTGACTCATTATGTTGCTATCATCAAAACATCACACCATCATTAGAGCACAAGGGACACAATAATCTCCCCCTTTTTGATGATGACAACACAATGACAAAATGAGTCACACTGACTCGTCAAACTATTCTCCCCCTTTGACATAATCAAAAAGGAGATGGTTTGCGAGAGAAAAGATAAGCAACAGGAGCATGAATACATAGACTAGTCTCCCCCATAAATTCAGCATACAGAGAATGAAGCAATGCCTATTGTAATAAAGTTCCCCCTTTTTGGCAAGAATATAATTCCCCCCCCCCTTTATCAACATGCATGCAGAGCTACTCTCCCCTTAAAACATATAATAACCAGAGCTCCCCCTGAGAACATGAGGGAAAATAAAGATGCTCGCACAAGATGTATCTACAGGAATTAACTCAGGTAACGACCACCACAAGAATTCTCAAGCAAGATTGGTTGTGGCACCTTACATTAGTGTGGACAGAATAATGCAGGTGGAAGGCCCACAGAACCAGAACCGGTTACATGAGTCATTCGTCAGGATTACAGAAATAAGATGGAAGATTCCAACAGTGTGGAGAGTGAAACTGATGATGTAAATGAAGTAGTTGTAGTCAAGGGCAGGGGTAAGTAATAGCAAACAAGGCACACGATCTCCAACAGGTGAGTAAGCATAATGATTAAGTTGTCATAGGTGAACCTGATCAAAAGAAATTGTGAGGCAGTTACCACAGTAATAAGTCCTCACAAGGAAAGACTCTCCTATCATAGGGGGTTATGAATTAATCTACATGACCCAGCTGGTTTAAATCTTATATATACCAAATTTGACAAGAAAACTCAATACTCATATCTGAATCTTTGTTTTAATAAACCTGAACTAGCGAATCATGTCGAACACAAGATCAACCACCTTCCATCTTACACAAATGAACTCAATGACCACTTTGAGAGTTACATAGTATAGTATCAAAATTAAACACACTTAAAGAAATGTGAGTTGATAGCTTTTGCAAGAAATTTTCTTTCAATAAGTACAATATTCCCTGAGCAATTTAAGTTGATCAACACCTTTTTACATGAGACACAACACGTCTTAGGTGAAGTGACCCAATTACTCAGTGTGATGACTGTCATTGCCTCTCAACTTTGAGAACAGAGTTAGCAATAGGAGTGTCTTTTTACATGAGGAGACACCTTGATCAGAGGCCGGACTCCCCAGTTACTCAACACAAACATGCCATTGCTCTGTCAGATTTTCAATACATTTTTACCAGATATAACTATGGAACTTCATGACATAGGTTTACTCTATTTCATTGATAGAGAACCCAGTTTCTCAGTTACCAAGTCATTACTCCGAATACAATTTTTCCTTTTAGTCAACATTTTTCAAGTTAATGTTTAAAAACAATGCTATCTCTATGTATCTCTACCAAAGAAGCCTTGATGACAAAATTTCAAGTTTCAGATTAGTGAATCTAGAGTTTTCATGACACAGGTGGTTAAAATTTATTAAAACTTAACATTCAGATATTTTCAAATCATTCAAGAGAAAATCTGAGAATACATTAAACTTATATCAGTCTGAATCAATGGTCATTCTTAAACCTGTATGATAGGAATTTCTTTTACCTTTTTCATACTAATAACATGGTGCACACCTTGAATTTCTTAGACCAGTTCAATCAAAGTAGCTGAACAACTTATTATCACTAGAGCAAAAATGGATCAGTCACACCAGCTAAAGAGAATGTGAGGGATAAAGGTAAGCTGGCAGTGAGACAAATAGCAAGGGAAGAGTATCAAAGTTGTGCTGGATTAAATTCAGTAGCTGAGTCTGGAATGCAGATAAATCAGCTTGTCTAGAGGAGAATAGCAGAAAATTCAGGTTATCCACTAGAGAGCAGTAGAGTGATTCAAATAACTAAACATGAGGGATTCAGGAAGTGAGGAACAAATGAATCTGACAAATCTCCCCCTGTCTAGATGCAGTGAAGCTAATCATGAGCATCAATAACATCAAACTTAACCAGTCAAACTCCCCCTGACTAAGTGCATGATATACAGTGAAAGTATAGCACATGGTCTTAAAATTTATGTTTAAGAGAAAATCATGCAGTTCAATCGGAGGGAAAGACTACCAAAAGCATCAGGTTCATTTCAAGTTTTCAGAGGATTTCAATTAAGCATGAATCAAATCAACATGAAATTCAAACCTTTCAAACTCACAAATTCAGAAGATGGAATTTAAACAGAGTGTTCAGAACTGACCTGAAGCATAAGATCCTGGGGTTTTCATTTTGAGTGTCTTGGCTTATTAACCTCCTTTCATTCATTCCAAGGCACACCTGCAGTAAAACAATCATTTCGATCTTGCAGGAACCCAAGCCGCCTTGGGTCCTGTATTAGCCCTAACAGGTGTTCTAAACAATCTTTTAGCAACATTGTCATCAAAATACATCAAATAACAATTAGTCATAGAATGTCCAATTCTACCATAATATCTGCATAAGACAACGGATTTTCTGGTCCTATGATGCATATCAACAGCAGCTTGAGACCTATGAGTGTGAGCATGAAGTTTCCTACTGTTCACACAGACATTTTGTTTCTTATTGTCTGACAACCAACGTTCCGCAGACTTGTGACCTGACTTGCCACAGTTAAAACATGGAAAATTCACAGGTCTTTTGGTAGAGAATTTAAAAAATTTGTCATTAACATGGCCTCCTTGGATATGCCAACAGTCATTGACTGTATGGCCATACTTCCCACACTCGAAGCACCTTAGGTGCTTGCCTCTTGAGTCATTGTTTCCCCATGAAGACCCAAGCCAGCAGTCAACAGCTTTATGACCACGTTTGTTACAGTTATAACAGATGATGTGTTGGTTTGAAGCACACGTGTTTCTTTTGGGGTCATGATGATGATTTGTAAAAGATTTATCATGCATCATATCATCATTTTTCATTACACTACAGTCATCCATATAATGACCATGCCTACCACGGTAATGACATGACACCTGTGATTTCCTGGCGACATGGTTACTAACAGACTGACTAGATGCATGCGAATGAGTACATGAGGCATGAGCAGTGTGCATTGACCCTTCAAATTCAACTGAGCTAGCAGATTTTAGGGCATGAACAAGAACAATCTTTACCTTCTTCGTTTGACCCTTCTTTTTCAATTTTTGATTATTCTTAGCAATTTTTGTTTGTTTTTCATTTTTCTGGGCCTTGAACTGAAATACAGATGATGAAGATGATTTCTGATATTTATTTTGTTTTGGGGATTGATTTGTGGTACCAGCTACATCAGAATTTTGCACGGAAGTGGTGTATAGCTGGTTTCTAATAGTTTTATTGACATCATAACTGCAACTTATCCCCTTTCTTAAATTATCATCCTCACCTTTCATGACAGCTTTCATTTTTCCTTTATTTTTAGCAGACTCGGATGCTGAGTTTTCCAGATCATGAATTTTATTTTCCAAAAAGCAATGTGAAGTTCATAACTGGCTATCTCCTGTTCACTGCAATTAACGCATTCGCTTAGAACTTTGTTTGCAGTTTTATACTTCTCAATTTCTTGTTCCAGATTACTCAAAATTTTTGATTCTTCATCACAGACAATTTTTCCCTTTTCTACGGTGAGAAGTTTTTCGGACATACCAGTGTTTAACCATTTTAATTTTTCAACTTCAGCTTTCAGTTCAATATTTTCTTTGGTCAGCACCACTGGATACAGACTCTAGTCTTTCAATTAATTCTTCTTCTCTTTCCTCCACTTTAATTTTCTCAGCAAGTAGATTTATGTGATCCTCTTTAGATGAAGCAATCAGTTTATTCAGCCATTCATTCTCACCATAAAGATCTTCATCGCATTCTTTTAGCAGAGAACAAGTGCTGCAAGCAGATTTTTCAATTGAGATATGTGAATTTTTCTTGTTAAAATCTTTTATTCTATCAGCAAGATTTTTATTGTTCTCATGTAATTCACTATTCTCAACTCTCAATTTTTTCAGTTCGGAATTAATCTTTTCCAACTCTTCCAGTTTCATCAGATGTTCATCGTTTTTTATCTTCAGCTGGTTTTCCAATTTTGAAACATCATTAGCAAATTTTTTGTTTTCATTTTTCAATAGACATATTTGTTGCATGTTGGAGTGAACTTCAGACAGACAAGCATCATATGATTGATTTATTTTTAAGCAATTTTCACATGATGAACTCAAATCATTTTTATCAATTTTCTTTTTCATCTTCTTATGCTATTTTCTTAAATGGTCATGAGACTCAAGCAACTCATGGTATGCATCAATTCAATCATCCAGGGTATAGTTCTCGAATATATTTACCTGATTATCGTCATGTTCTTCATCTTGATTGCTGCTATGTTCACTTCCTTGAGTCATCATGCATCGGTTATCATTTTTGCTGCTACCATCCTTCAGTTTGTTCAACATTTCTCTGGCAGACCTGCAAGATGAGACACATGAGATTAGTGCTCTGTCAATTGATGCTTTTATCAAGTTCAATGCTCTAGAATTGATGGAGTTTTTCAATTTATCCTTCTCGGTCCATTTGGATTTATCTCTCGATAATTTGTGTGGACCGTGAGTCATTACGTTTCAAAGATCAGGATTGGTTGTCCTTACATACCGATGCAACTTTTCCGGCCATAGATCAAAATCATCACCTCTGAAGATCGGTGGATGAGCCATCGATAAATGACTTGATCAATTGAAGGAGATGAGAAAAGCACCAGAATCAACAGAGGTACATCAAGACACCAACTCAGTGAGACTGAAGCACCAGAAACAACAAAACCAGACCCACTATGAAATGCACCACGGAAGTAGCCGGATCCTCTGTAGATCGTTGGATCTGAATGCACAGAGACCCACTCTGATACCAACTGATAGGTGAGCTAGGCCCGGATTCAGAGGGGGGTGAATGAATCCCTCTTATAAAAATTTCAATCAATTAAAACTACTAATTACGCCGAGTTAAAACTTGTGGAAAGGCAAAGACGCGGAAGCAATATGGGCAGGTAATTGGCACGAACTGGATGCTCTCTACGAAGGACGAGAAGATGACAGACAAATAAAATTTCAGAACTCTGTAGAATAGACTGATAATAAGAACAGACTTCACGAAACTCACATGAGACCTATATCAAACGTGCGGTATGCAAATGGAACACTCGCTAGATTGGAAGAACAAATTAATCGGCCTAAACATACATTTAGCGAGAGCAGATGAGACAATCAAACCACAGTGCACAAGGCAATTTTAAGGTGATTCAGTCTGCAACCCGTAGACCTACGTCCACCCCACACTCCAACTAGAGTGTGGCTTCCGCTGATACACAGCTTAACGGCTGGGCCTCACAGCTTGCCTACATCCGCTGACGAACAGCTTGAACAGCTGGGCATTACAGCTTTGCCAACCACTGACTCACAGCTTGACCCGCTGGGCGTTACAGCTTAGCCAACTAGAGGATACCACACCTCTGCAACCGCTGGGGCTTACAGCTGAACCCGTCCAGAGGAATCCTCCTCTGCCCGCTGAGCATCACAGCTTGCTCTATTGACAAACAGCTTGAAAGAAAAGTAAAATGAAAACAGATGACAAGAAGCTACAGTGACTGAAAGCTGTAAACAATGAAGTGCAGATGTGGCTCTCAAGGAGCTGACTGGCCTGGATTTGATCCACGGTCCAGTAGAGCAAATCTTCAGTGAACTTCTTCTTCTCTTCAATCTCTCTCTTTCTTTCTCTTTTTCTTTCTTCTTCTTCTTCATTTCTTTTCTTCTCTGCTACTCTCTCTCTCTTTTTCTCTCTTGAACTCTCTCTTCTTCTGCTCTCTGATAATTCTTCTTGATCTTTCACCGGGGGTGTCGTCTCTGATTGACTTGCAGAAGGGTGGCTTATATACTTCCTCAGACTGAAGATGCGCGCTCATGCCCTAGGCGTGTGGAGATAACACTCCCGCCTGGAAGCTTCAAGAGACCCTTTCCACTTGTCAGAATCTGTATGAATAAGGATCGATGTGGCAGCATCTATGAATGAGGATCATCATTGGATCACGTGCCCTTCTTAAGGAACACGAGCTATTGACCTGTTGCATAGGTGACTTTTAGTTAAGTATAAAAGATGCACAGACCTTACCATAGCACCATGTATGGACCTGGGATGCATTATGCTAAGCATGCATATACTTGAACAGAAACAAGTATAAACTTGGGCTGGCTAGCAGGGACAAACATGCATCGACTCTAGTATGCATGCAACACAACTAGCATTGACCTTAATGCAGTCAAACACACGATAGCACAAACATTGTATTTGATAAGCAGGAATCTACACCGAGAATGAATGTCCAAATAGAGCAATGCACTGACTTTGATGAATCATGCACGGACTTGATATGAGTGTAGATTTAAGAGATGCACAGACTACGTGTGTGCATAAGCAATGAATGCACTGACTTGGTGTGTGCAAAGTGCAGACACTTCACGGACGTAAAATGCCAAAACCTATCTTGCACAGACTTTATGCAATCATGCACTGACATCATTTTGCATATGTAAGATGTGCACGAACTTTGGGTATGCACGATACAAAAAGACGCACAGACATGTCACCGAAGAATGTACCGACTTTGTGTGCATAGTACAAAAGTTGCACCGACTTGATGTGGAATATATGCAAAGTATGCACAGACTTATATGCTCGCAGCAACTAAAGTTGCACAGACCTGGTTAGTACAAGGTAAACTTGCACCGACTATGAGATTGCATGATATGTAAGTTGCACCGAGTTTGATTTCGCACAAGCCAAATGTGCACCGGCTTTTCTCTTTGCATGTGATAGAAAACATGCATTGACTTTGATCATGCAAGAAAGCATGCACTGAGTATGTATGCTTATGTAAAACCTGCACCGATTATGTATGTTCGTAGCGCAGCCCAAAAACATGCACCGAGTTTGGCTTGGCTTAAACAAAGTATGCACCGATTATGGTTTGACTTAGACAAAGTATGCATTGAGTGTGTATGCCTTAGACACAAACAAGACACTAAGTGAAATGCAGACTTGCACCGACTTGGCATGAGCGAAAGGAAGAACATGCACCGACTAATGGCCAGCATGAACCACAATTATGATATGCACATGCCTAGACAATTAACCCTGCTCTGACTTAAGATTCATGCAGTAAACATATGCACGGACTTAGCTTGTTCAAGATGAGAGTATGCACCAGGAAGACATGCAGTCTAAGCAAAACTCTGTACTGACCTTGTATATCACAAGGCAATACACATCATGCAACAAGACACGGTTTGCACTAAGTATATGTATGCATGCAGTAGCAAGATTATGCACTGACCTATGCGGGATGAAAATGTGCACCGAGAGCATATGCAGAAGCAGCACTAGATCACTCATGCATTCTTATGTGGTGACTCATTATGTTGCGCCCATCAAAATAATGTGGTGACTCATTATGCTCCTATCATCAAAACATAACACCATCATTAGAGCACAAGGGACACAACAACCAATTCACAAGAAAACCCCCTATGAGCTATTGAAAGGTAAGAAACGAAACTTGGCTCATTTCAGGATTTTTGGTGCTAAATGCTTTATCCATAATAATGACAAGAAAGACCTAGATAAGTTTGATGCTAAAAGCCGTCCTAGAATATTTTTAGGATACTCTGAAGTATCAAGAGCATATAGGGTCTTTAACATAACTGATCAAAAAGTTGAAGAGTCTCCACATATCATTTTTGGTGAAGCAAAAGATGCTACTAACATTGAAGATGCTGACAGGGATTCCAGGCACGATGGAGAATTCCTAGAAGATAAAGACGAAGAAGTTTTTGTTAAACAACCTCCCAGATTTCAGTTCTCTCCACAACCTAACCAAGTTTTCAGGTTGAACAAAGCCCTGTACGGTCTAAAGCAGGCTCCTCGAGCATGGTATGAAAGACTGACAGAATTTCTGATCAGCAAGGGCTACCAAAGAGGTAAGGTGGATCAAACTTTATTTTCCAAGAGTTCAAATAAAGACCTCATCATAGTTCAGGTATATGTAGATGATATTATCTTTGGGTCAACTAGCTTTGAACTATGTAATGAATTTTCTAAATCGATGTCTACTGAATTTGAAATGAGTTTGGTAGGTGAATTAAAGTATTTTCTTGGTTTGCAGGTACAACAGTTAGAGGATGAATGCTTCATCAACCAGACCAGTACACATTGGAGATTATCAAGAGGTTTGGCTTGAACAATTTGAAACACATCACGACACCAATGGGTGCTAATACCTCACTGGATGCAGATGAGACAGGTAAAGAAGTAGATGCCAAGCTCTATCGAGGTATGATTGGATCTACTTTATTTGACAGCTTCAAGACTTGATATATAGTTCAGTGTAGGAATGTGCGCAAGATATCAATCTAAACCCACTGAATTGCATTTAGCTGCAGTGAAAAGAATTTTTAGATATCTGTCTGTCACACACACCCTTGGTTTATGGTTTCCATCATCACACACACTTGATTTAGTTGCATACACAGATGCAGACTATGCCGGGTGTAAACTAGATAGAAAAAGCACTAGTGGACACTGTGAATTTCTTGGTGGGTGTTTAGTATCTTGGGGTTCCAAGAAACAACATTATGTGGCCCTCTCCACTATAGAGGCTGAGTACGTGGCTGCAGGGAGTTGTGGTACACAAGACATTTGGATTAAATACCAGCTTCAGGACTATCAAGTAGACCTGGGGTGCACACCCATTTACTGTGATAATACCAGTGCCATCAATCTAGCCAAGAACCCTGTCTTGCATTCCCGCACCAAACACACAGAAATAAGGTATCATTTCATAAGAGATGAGGTTTCTAAGAACACCTTTGAGCTGATTCATGTAGGCACTGCTAATCAAATTGCTGATATCTTCACCAAGCCACTGGACAATGACAAATTCACCACATTAAGGAGAGAATTAGGCTTATTTAAATTATCTTAATTGCTAATCTCCTGATGTTGAATTGTTTTATCTTGGCAAGAGATTATGTGAGAAGTCTGTCCTAATAGTGAGGGGGAGTCCTGAGAGTCTGCTGATTAAATTCCTTTAGTGCATCGATTGAGGGGGAGCTGGGCAGTTAGTGAAATTTTGACTGATTCAAAAGATTGACCAGCTGTGTGTCATTGCTGGTTCTCATGATTGAATGAGTGCGGTTCTCTCTCAGACAGTAGAATCTCACTCATCTCTTAAGTCTATAAGTCTGTGTTACTAAAGTCCTGCTAGAATCTTTCCTCTAGTAGTCCATCAGAGATCTGGATTAAGTGTTCGAAGTATATCTTCCTACATTGTCAATGATTCCGGTTCAGGCTAAAACCTTTATGCCTTGACATCTGTCTAGAACAACTTGAAATCTTGACTTCAAGATTCATTTCAAAGAAACAGTCCTTCTGGTATTGTCTTCAATCACTTCATAAGGGATCAACCAAAAGAAAAAAAAAGGTCTAAGGTTTGATCACTAAAAAACTGGGAGCTTCATCAATGAAGTGAAGTAATTCCCATGTCATGAGGTGTCAAATTCAAAACAAAAAGGGAAGAGCAATCTCTGCAAAATAAAGTTGTGCTTCTGATCATCACAGGGCAATGGTGACAAGGTGGTGAGTAACTGGGGACTCTGGCCTCTGATCAAGGTGTTTCCTCACGTAAAAAGCCACAGTTACTAACTCTGTTCTCTAAAAAGGAGAGGTAATGAGGTACTCACATTGAGTAACTGGGGATTCAGGCTTCTGATCAAGGTGTCTCCCTAATGTCAAAAGTGTGATTTACCAACTTACTCATTGGTCATATTGAAAATCTCTATAATATCCCTTGTCTCTGTGCAAATTACTGGAATACTTGTCCTCAATACCATGAGAACACCTTCTCTGCCTTTGTTTCTTGTCGTCTACTAAGTATTGTTGTTTGTTCAACAATGTCTTGCCATACTTGTTCATCCCTGCTCTACATCATATACCCTGTATGTGGATACACTTCCCTCTCATTCTACTTCTCTATTGATTACCAGAGTTCAAGAATCTTTTCTTGGGTTTAGCACCTCACTTATTCTCTTAAGATATGCTCTTGAGTCCTTCTACACTAAGAAGCCACTGTACTTCTCCCTCATGGCTCCAACAATTTCATATATCCTTCATTTCCTTTTGATGATGTCAAAAGGGGAGAGAGGTCCCTCTGTCAACTAGAAAGAGGTCATCTGAGAGGTTCAGGGCATTGGTTCAGGGCATCTATTGCATCTGAGAGTGAAGCATTTTTGGAGAGAGAAGAGATACAAAAGATGGTGTTTCAGGGAGAAGTCTCATGGTTTTTCAGTATGCTGTTTTTGGTTTGCTCTTGATTATTTTTGATCTCCTTCTTAATGCCCTGACATTACTTGATTCATAGTGTTGCCATCATCAAAAAGGGGGAGATTGTTGCATCCCTACGGTTTTGATGATGTCTTACACTATAAATCAATTTGTTTTAACTATAAATCAACTTGTTTTTATACGGTGCATTTCTTTGTTTCTAAGTATGAAGGAGGTCTGTGCTTATAGCATGATTCAGGTCCGTGCATTAAATGTTATTCATCCTTTTGCTTAATGCATATTAAGTCAGTGTAAGTTCTGCATCTCTCACATAAAGTGCTTGCCTCGGTGCAAGTCCCTGTTCATGCACAGGGTTCGTTGTTCATACTCTATCTCTATGCATTTCTCTAGGGTGCAATTTTGTTTGGGTCTGTGCAATTCTTGACCAGAATGGATTAATTAGTCTGGTCATTCCTCTTCTCAGTGCAAATCCAACTCGGTGCAAGCTTTATCTTGTACTTCTATCTACCATCTAGGTGCAGCTCCTGTTTAGACTGCATATCCCGACTCGGTGCATTCTTTCACCTTATGAATAACATGAAGTCGGTGGATCTTCTATTGCATTACCATTCTCGGTGCAAGGTTTGATCTGCACCTTGTTGGTGCAACCTTTGGTTAGACGAAGGTATTGGAACTCAACTCGGTGCATACTTTGCTTAAGACAAAAATCATGTTCGATGCATAGCCAAGCCTTTACAAATCCCGGTAGCAACGAGGTCCGTGCTGCTCCTATTTCAGGTTTTTTAGACTCGATGCAAGTCCTGTAGATAGCTTACGTAGACTGGTGCATCTTCTGCTTCATTCCACATCGGTGCTTTTCTTGCCCATCTTAGTCGATGCTTATTCCTTTAACTCGGTGCAAACTTTTCTCTCTGGCAAAATAAATTCAGTACAACTTTGTGTCTTATTGTTTCTTGTCCGAGCATATCTGTTGCATGATCAGAGTCCATGGTCTGTGCTAATGACGTCATGCGTTTTCTTGAGTCAGTGCACCTCTCACTTTTGCTCACTTCAACTCGGTGCAACCTGTTGTTCACCTTGTTGCAAGCTAGTGCAACAGTTGATTTGGGAACTCCTACTCAGTGCAGTTTCTGGCTTCTTACTCCTTACACTGATACGAATTGTGCTAAGTGTGTAACAAATTATTTATTTCTTTTCTAACAGTTTGTCTGTGCGTTCACGAGGAGAATGGCACATGATCCGAGGAAGATAGAGGTCCAGAACATTCTGACACGTGCCCCAACCTTTCAGGCGAGAAACGTGGTATTCACACACCTAAGGTTCTGGATCAGACATATATATATATATGCTGAGGAAAAAGGGTTCGGAGATAGGGGATGGAACAGTTGAAAAGAAGAGCAGCGTGAGAGCAGTGCATCAAGAGAGAAAATCAGATACTATCCACTCCATCCAGAGCTGAGAGAAAAATTTCTTGGAGAGAGAAGTGATTGTGAATGTGAAGATCTGCTTCTACGGAAGCTATATTGTTTTTGCTTTTAGAGAAAATTATCGTTCATCGATCGTTTTGTTTTCAAGTTTCCTTTATTTTCATTTCATTCTATTTCCCTCCATTGTCCTTGGAGGATGAGAGGTTTGATCCTCTGGTTGTGTGAGTTACTGGGGAGTAACTGCACAGGGTTCCCTTTGCGACGTGCAAAGGAAGGGAGATTGGTTCTCCAGTGTTTTTCTTCTGGTTGATCAGAAGACTGAGGAGGGTGTTCCTCAGGGCAAGCTGTATGGCAGCGGTTGTTGCAGACTGAGTCTGCTGTGTGCGATTGAATGGTTCAAGGAAACCTTACTCTCCTGAGTAAGGGGTGGACGTAGATTGCGGATAGCAATCGAACCACCTAAAAAATTCCCTGTCTCTCTGTGGTTTTGCTTGTTCACATTTGTGCTGCTCTCCATCTACTTGACACATTGATTCTTTATGGGTTACTTTCTCGATCTCATTCCTTGTTTTAGTCATCTCTGTTGTCTGTCTTCAAAGTCTTCTTCACTGCAATTTGAGGGTTGAGAAATCGTGTCTGATTTTATCGAATTTTGGGAGTGAGCTATTCATCCCCCCCACCTTCTATCTCACTTTCTGCTGTGCGTATCAAATAGTCCCACTATATGTGAGCCTCCTCATTTGATATTTGGCCAGCCTGGGCCCTGTTCGGCAGCGCGAACTGAGTGGAGGAAGCAGGAATGTGCTGGTCATAACCAAAATTCTGACTGAATCTGAATGGATAGTAAGGCTCCAGCCATAAAATATCGCTCTTGTGGAAAACCAAGACGCTCGGCCTTATTGAAAGTGCCCAATCAATTAGCTCTGACTCCAAGATTGGCCTCGTGCACTTGGCATCAGAAAGGGGGTGAACATACTCTTCTATTTCATGAAGGCGGCATTCCCACATCTTGTTCACTAATGGGCTTGAATGGGCAGCCAAGCTCCAAAAATGTAGAACCCCGAGCAAGTCGAATGGAACCTTTGTTAGTTTGCCCCGAATATCGGAAAGCTGGTCCACTATTCGAGTGGGCTCAACACTGGCAAACTCTATCATCCTGGGAACTAGCCGTGCCGACTAGAGTGACCGAGGAGCACCTTCCGGGAATAATGTACAAACCCAGGCATTAAAAAAGTGTAACGGACCAACCCTCCGTAGATTCCTGGGAAGACAAGATTGATGCAAGTCCCCCAGCATTTTTATATACTAAACACAGTGCCACCGGGCACAGTGAGAGCTTCATGCCCCATGCCATCACGCAGGCATGGTAAATTGCCTCCTCCCAGATCACGTTCTCGTCACCCTGCGGAAGAGCAAAAGAGCAATTCCAATATGTCAAATAGGCAGCACAATAGGTGACTACATCGACCCCAGTAGGGTTAAGCCCTCCTTGTTGTCCTCCCTTCAATGTGGATGGGAAAGCGGCCTGTCGTCAAACCCTCTTATTTTGCTGGACAGGAGTCGGAACTATCGGGGGGAAGTCTTTGTATTTCTGCTCCCCCCTGAAGAAATACTGGAGCCAGGTGCCCATCCTCACGCGCCTCTTCTCTCCAGGCTTGCGTGCTTCCCTAGTATCGTATGAGGAATGACAAAGAGTATGATATGCTTTCATCAAATAGCGGTAGGCAAAACCAGTCAGGTATCGCCCTTCACTGTCTGTTTGATCTTTCAACCAGTCTGACCAACAAACTTCTTCATACGGCTCACCGTCGATCGAGACGCCACTTAGTTGAGAGAGACTCCAAAGGTTCAGCGATGTCTCTCCCTCTAAAGTATAAAATGTGTTGTACTCAGGACAGAACACCTTAATCATACCGCAACACAGGCCCTTGGAGATGGGATAGCGATACCTTGATGCATTGACACTGTGGTATACGCATGCCTTGATCAAAATAGGAGCATAGTGCTGCAGAACATAATCCGTAAATTCCACTGCTCTTGGCCGGAAGGCATGGGCATCAGTAGCCTTCAAGTCAGCAAACCAGCCTACCAAAAGCTGGTGCTTGAAGCGCACGACTAAGCAATCTAGCAAGAAGGGCTCCTCTCTATACCCCCATTTTAGCGGGGCCAAGAATAGACCGAAAGATGGCTTTTCCCGGTCAACACGGCCTACAGTCTCATTCCATCTGGCTGGGATGAATTCAGGGGCTCTGGTCAACAGCCCATCCTGTGGAGTCAGTTCCTGGAGTCCAAGCACAACATTCCACTTCCTGGGCTCGCCTGACAAATATATGGGTCTACCCCGCATAACGAAGTCTGTTAGACTATCCCACTCGGCAAGTAGCTCCACCTCGACCTTCCAAGCGAGGAACAGGTCCCACTTCCCCTGAAGGTTGAATCGCTTCATAAAAGACATCAGATGCTTGTCTTTGGGGTGGTCCACTCTGTAGCCGTTAGGGCGATCATATTTGAAGGAGTCACTCCTGATGATTAATAGGCAGCCAATATCTACTGTCTCGATCTTTGAATCAGAAGACTCTGCAACTATGGCCAGCTTATCATGGCCTCTGTCCAGAGAATTGACGTCCCTCCAGGTCACCACGGCACAGGAGGAGGAAGAAGAATCAGATGCCATGGTATCTGCACCAAAGAAAATACAAAGGAAAATAAACAGAGTCAGAAAAGAGTTGTTGAAGAAAAAAAAATTCTGACAAAAATCCGACAGAGTCTCCCCGGCCTGGGAGCTTGCCAGAAGGAAGCGAGAACACGTCCACTAAGGGATGATCCCTAAAACCGGCCGTGGGTGTCGCACCGGGGCCGAACAGGACACCCAGGGTTGTAGCTCCAAGGACAAGCCGACTAGGAGCTTCCCGGGGCCTGGAAAGAGGGGGTTTGAATCCCCTGAATTGAAAGGAATGAAGCTCTCCCTCACCGGCTCTCACCACCATCACCGTCGTCACGAGAGGATGCTCACCGCTGTGGGAAGAGAGGGGGAGAGGAGAGAGAAATTTAGGTTGTAAATGAAATGGAATGGGAAGAGAAGAGAAGAAAAAGAGAAGATATAGGGGGGCCCTCGATGGTTCTAATTCGGCGCGCTAAAATGCACGCCGTTTTAACCCTTGCCGCCCAATTTCAAAACTCAAAAGGTGCGCCATTTTAAGGACCCCATGCCGATTTAGAACACACCCAAAAGGCGCGTCGTTTTAAGCACGCCAAGCCATTTTAACGGCCAAAGTCATGACCGCGCCGTTTCAAGCGTGCCGCGCCATTTTAATGGCCAAAGCCATGACCGCGCCGTTTTAAGGCCACTATGCGGTCGTGCCACTCCGACGGCATCTCGACCGCACCAAACAAATACTCTATTCTGGTCAAACAAAGAATATGCTCAGTCTGGGTACATACGCTGGTCCCGCGTCGCTCGTTCCTCACTTGCGACACCCGTGGCTGGGGGGCATTTGTAGGCACCCAAAATATGATCAATGGCAATCACACCCGAATGACAAAAAGAATGCGGCCCACCGAAGCGCAAAAGTCGAAGGAAACCAATGCCTAAGGGTCCTCTAGTACTGTTGAAGCCTCAGGTCATCTGACGAGAGTGTCAGGGACTCCACCTCAAGATGGTCGGAAGAAATCTACAACAAACCGGCAGTGCTGTGCAGCCTGCCCAATGAACTGACATTGACTCAGTCGTGCCGAACAAATCCCGTCTGTCATCCGATCAGGGTGAGAATGTACCCGATGGTTCGCCACCTAACAAAAAACCCTCCTGAGGTGAAGAAATGTCTCTGGTCCCTCGGAACAAGGTGCCGAAGGCCATATCAGCGGAAGACCCAGGTAACCCAGTGCGGGTACGTCTTCTTACCAGATGGGTCCGTTAGTGACCGAATAGCTGCCCAGTGAAGGCCAAAGTGCTCCGGGTGGTGACCCACTCCCTGGGAATGTTGCAAATATAGACAAAGCAGGCCCGACATCACAAATCACAGTGCCGAAGGCCATGTCAGTGAAAAACCTGAGAGTTCGAACTAAAGGCACGGACAATGCCGAAATTGGCCAGTCATCGGCCTAAATGCTTCCCCGATACTTCTCATGTCAGTCTCACAGAGCCACGATGAGATGAAAACTCAAGTTGACTCTCAGAACTAGTCCGAGATCCACAAGCCGAAACCCAGCTCAACAAATGCGATAAGGAGATTAACCCGGCACGCTCCTAAACAGGTGCGCTCCTCTAAATCGGCGTGCTCCTCTAAATTGGCACGCTCCTCTAAAATGGTGCGCATATGGCGATGCTTTTGAACCCGTGCGCATATAGCAATCCACTTAACCGGCGTGCTCGCCACTCCCCCGCGCTAGATGGAGTCAACTTCTGCTTTGCCTATAAGAGAGAGCCATTCGGAGCAAGTGAAAAGAGAAAGATGAAGACAGACAGAGCGTGGGTGAGAAAAGAAAAGGGGGATCTGAGAGGAGATGCTTGGGGAGAAAGAAAAGTTGAGAGAGGTTGCCCTGAGCGATCGACCGTCGTTCTTCAACAGAGAAGGGAGGTCCAGTGCGAGGAAGGAGAGCCCCGATTCTGATACTCTGTTCCTGCGATGAAGAACAGAGGTTGGGTTTAGGCCTTTCATCTGTCAATCTCTTCCCTTTTTTTACATATATCCGTGTGAGGATCTGTATGCAGAAGGGCGATGATATGAGCTCGCAATCCCATTTCATTGTTTTTGTCTTTTCTTTCTTCCTTTGGCCCTCGTTTCTGTGATGGATGAAAGATGTAATGAAGCGGCTTTGAGCGACAATGCCAAGCCGAATGTGACATTGGGTTACTTCTTAAGCTATGTTTAAATCCCACTCTCTCTCTCTGATTGCGTTCATTTTCTCGTTGCATGTTACTCTTTGATTTCTTCCGTCGGCGTCAAACTCGCCCTGGTTTTTCCAAAGGGCTATATTAATGCCACACCCCTCCCCAGGGTTCTCTGAGTGGGTTGAGTATGTCGAGTACGCCACGTGCTCGTCATGGTTTTTATCGCCGGAGACACGTGTGTATGTGCACCTCCGATTGCCTTCGGGACTGGCCTCGTCACGATTCCCCCATTCACGATCATGAATTGGAGGGGATGTGGCAATCCCTATAGCCTGGGCATAATATCTGTAGCGTCACGATTATATCCCTGTAGACCGCCTGCTAATCGCTCGAGTATTTGCCTCTCACAATATCTGTGGTTCATCAACTCACAGCTAACTTCTAAACGCTAACCAACTAATCCCTCTACGCTTGACTCGCCATCCATGGTTCAATGGTCGAATGATTGGCATTGCATTTCTTTTTGCCCCGAGAAGGATAGGGTGAGGGTTTGTTTGATGTGGCCCATTCCTCTTCCTATATACGGGTGACAATCACTTTGTGTTGTCTTCTCGATGATAATAGTCCACTGACTGGGGAGGGGGGACAATATTCCCCATCACATACTCATGCTGTCCTTTCCTCTTTAATCACCATAAGGTTATAAGACCCCGTCCTCCTATGGCATGGAGTCCTATAAGCCATTAAAGGTGAATAGAAATGGGTCTCCTGATCTAATACTAAATCCACATTCCTCTGGGAATGGTGGTGGCTATGGGTAAGGAACCTCTTGTAGGCTAGCACTCGAGATTTCCTCCCATTCTAGCCGTCCCTCTTTGCATTACCTTTGGCCCATGGAATATTGGTGCCCCTCGTCGGCTAGCCCTCGGGGTTTCCATCCATTAGGGCCCACCGGTCACCGTTTGGCTTCCCTGCTTTAAGTAGCTTACCCCAGTTTCTGTGGGAATTTCTCCACTTTCCCCCCGCAACCCTCTGGGTATGAGGAGGTGCTGACAAATTTTTATCAAAATACTTAGGCTAAATCACCGTGGAACCTTAGCTCTGAGAGCTGTAAACTACTTTGAACTGAGAATGGACTGTGTTTGAGTAGGAACCTCGCACAAGTCTGTTGGAACGGATGGACGCTAAGATCTAGAGGGGGGGGGGTGAATAGATCTACCCCTTAAAAACATGAACAAAAATAACTGTGGATTTAAAGGTTCTGCTACGAAACTATCAGATGTAATAATCACATATATAAGAATCTATAACTAGATTTAGACAGTAGCAGACATAGAAAGGGAGTAAGAACATCTAAGCAAGCAGATTAGGCAATATATGATCAGACAGAGTTAATTTCAATTGACGATCCTATGCATTCATCTAAGCGAGAAATGAACAAGTATGAAGAGCGCACAAACAAACACACAGAACACCAGGGATTTTAGGTGGTTCAATTTTAACCTACATCCACCCCACACTCAGACTAAGTGTGGCTTACTGCTGATTCACAACTTCGATCCGCTGATCCACAGCTTCGGGGATTGAATCCCTACACACCGCTGATCCATAGCTTTGGGGAAATAATCCCAGACCGCTGAGCCTCATAGCTTGCTACCGCTGAGCTTTACAGCTTCGCTGACCGAGGACTCACCTTCGCCCGCTGACTCACAGCTTGACAGAATTCAGAAAAATGAAAATGAAAGAAATAAATGAGACAACAATTTAGCTCTCAAGGAACAGATTGACTCTGGATTTGATCCATGAGTCAATTACAAATACCAATTCTTCTAACCTCTCATCAAATTCAAACTGACGATACTTTGCTCTCCTTCTAGCTTCTCCTCTCAGCTTTTGGCTCTCTTCAGCTCTGAAGACTTTTTCTTCTCTGCTTCTTGCGCTCGCTCTGCCAGTCTCTTCAGATCTCGACCACTTCTTCTATCTGTCTTCTCTCTCTCTTTTTTTCTTGCTATCTATTTCTCTCTTTTTAAATATTGGGCAACTTTCTTCCTTTTATAGGCAGCAGGCATCGGCGTGTGGTCACCACGTTCCCGCCAAAAGTTTTGCTCAGATCTGATCCCTCAAGGTTCCACGCGTCAGAATCTCAGCACTGTAGCTATCCACGTGGCAGGATCATCTGTTTCGTTCCTTACCTCGGATCACGTGTTGTTAACCTGGTACTTGGACTTCCACGTGAGATAAGTTCGCAGGTTGTCAGTACACCCATCATTTGTTTGACCAAGTGACTAACCTGGCAATTTAACAGATAGAAGAGTTAGCTTTTAGCATAAGGAGAATGCTGCTAGCATCGACTTTATACCTTCAAACATGCACCGACTTATATGCTGACCTTATATGTAGATATGCAAAATATGCACGGACCTGATATGCATAGAAGGACAGAGATGCACTAACTTTGTATATCACAGTAGAAAGATGCACTGACCTCTATGCTATTCTTATATGTAGACACACAATGTATGCACTGACCTATATATATGTGCACGATGCAAACGTTACACTGACCTTTATACGCTTGAGGTAAAACATGCACCGACTTGGTTTGACATTATGCATAAATGTGCACAGACCATATATGCACTTATTACAAGCGTGCACCAATCTTGTATGGCACAATGAAAAAGGTGTGCTGACCTTGTTATGCCTAGTGAAGGATGTGCACCGACTCCATATGTCTGGGGTTGATGTGTGCACCGACCTTGTATGCAAATGACAAAACTTGCACTGACTTCTACATGCGATAGACGAATCATGCACCGACCTGTACATGCGCGATGCATAACCTTCACTGACTTTATGTGTATTTCTATAGAAACGTGCACCGACTATATGCAAGCAAAATGCAAAACCTGCACCGACCTTATATGCACAATGCAAAAACATGCACTAACTTTATGTGTGTTTCTACAGAAACGTGCACTGACCCTATCAATGGCCAAGACCGATGTGCACAGACCTTTATTATGAACAAAGTCTATCATGCACCGAACTTAGTATGAAATGCATGTTTATGAAGTTATGAAATGCTAACAGTGTTGAACATCATTATTTACCAAAATTCAAGGGCTAAAAAATAAAATGTATTGTTGCCAATCATCAAAACAAAATAGGAAACTAAACTCAGAGAATTAAGTCAAAGTAGACATGACATGAGATATATTATCTCACACAAGCTCCCTGATGAGGACATCCCACGACACTCGATATAGCTCGGGTCGCCTGCACACCCTTGATTTGGTCGACTCATTCTCATCTTATGTATCTTCCTTTTATTGAGTCTTATCATATGTAATTTTCCTTTTATTGGGTCATGTCGCATGTATTTCCTTTTATTATGTCATGTTGTACTAGTCCATTTCCCCTATTTGGTCTAATTGGGCCCTAATACCTTAGTTTGGGCCTATTGGACTGAGTCTAGGACATGTTTGGTTTTTTGCCTTAAATGGCAGGGTTATTTTTTTCTTGTAAAGATGGGTTGCCTATAAATAGCCCCCATCTCCCTCCATGTACTCACTTTTGATGAGATATTGAAAACTACTTCATTCCACCTCTCAAGATCTCTCTCTTTTACTCTCTCTCTCTCACTCTCTCTCTCACTCTCTCTCTCCCCAAGGGGAGTTCGACCCTCTCTCTCTCTCCTCCTTCCCCCTCACTTACTCCAACCCCCAACCACCTCCACTACCTCACCCACCTCCATTAAGGCCCTCCACTTCCCCATAGCCCCTCATTTACTCCCCCTCCTTGCCCCAAAGCAACTCTTCCACCTCCCAACACAATCCCCCCACTTCCCCACACAAATCCCACCCCTCCCAAGGCCAATTTCGAATTTGAACCTTCCCTCCATTGCCTTGGCCGCCCCATACCCCTCCCCCTCAAGCCAAGTTCGCCCCCACCCTCCATTCACACTCCCCCTCTCTCTTGTCCACACCCACCTCTCCACCTCCACCTCCAGCAGGTCCAGCCAGGTTTGCCATCACCCCTGCTCCCCTCAGCCCTCCAGCAACCTTCCTCCATATCCCACAGCCCACAGCCACCCTCCCCTTGCTAAGTTACCCCACCCCAACACCATTTGACACCATAAGATTGCGGCTACATCAACAGTTCGTTGGCAGCAGAGTTGGGTCCTGAAAGTCGCAACATCTTCGGCAGATCCCTGATTTTCCTGGTGTCAAGGCCTACATCTATGGAAAGGTCTTCCAGAGAGCTATCCAGGCGAGGCGGTTTCGTCAGCATCCGGGCTCCCAGCTGTCCACGGCAACCATTCTCCCTCGACAGCGCAGGGCTTCTCAGGCCAGGAACCAGAACAACATAGCAGGCTCTCCCATGATGAACCTTCAAGGAACCAGCCTTCAAGGTCTTCTACAAAGATCTTCCTCCCCCTGTCAGCGTCCAGGAACAGAAGGCGGAACCCCGTTCGGCATCTGACTACCAGAGATCTCAATTTTCTACCACAACTACGCCGATCTGCCTCCTCACAGTCTGCACCAACCACCATCCACTCCTCTGGACACCCAGCTCATCTCCGACATCAGAAGACTTCCCCGTTTGTTTTGCTGCAAAGTAGACTCGTCCACGGTTCCAACGAGTCTGGCGGTGCCAGATTTGGAGCTCAGGAGCGATCGTGGCAATTTCTGCAACCTGCTGTTTCAGATGGTGTTCGGCCAGAGACCAGAACTGCAACCACCTTCCAGTCGCCGGAGCAGCCAGCCCCCAGATCGGAACGTCGGCCAAAAATTCAAGCCTTTCCCCACTCCAGTTAGGAAGCTTTTGGCGCAAGTCTCGTCAGATTCTGAGCTCGGTGGAATTATTGCAGCATCGATATCGATCCTCTATCCCGAAATATAGAAGCTAGGCAGAATCGGCGAAGCTCGGAAAGTCGACTCTATCTCGCTCATTCCCCTCCCCGCTTGGCCGGCTGAAGGCCCCTCCCTGCGTGGAGGTAATTTTTGGTTGTAATACATTAACCCCCACCCCAAGATCCCCCCCTTGCACGGGGTGTAGTGCTGTACCTCTTGGCATTTTCAGCTCAAGCTCCATCGCCGCGGCGATCGGGTGTATACCCTCGCCTCCCGGCGCGCCCTCGTCTCCGAACGGGATCGGTGTCTTCACACCGATCAGGTGAGCTTCTGATCACACCCTTGTAGCTTCATTTCTGCAAATGTAGTATTGCCTTGAATGCCCGTCGGACGGTAAGAGAGTGCTCGGACTTCACTTTAGGCAATATCGTGCCCACCGCGGCCCGTGAGTGAGTGCCACCCAACACCCCATCTTGCGGGCCAGCCACCCACAAAGTTGGGTCTCCTAGGCCCATTGGGGGTCAGCCATAGCATTGTAAGTCCATTAGGACAATTGGGTCCCGCCTCGGACCCTCACCATCATCTCCCGGATCCACCGGGTGAACGTGTGAGCTGTGTGGGCAAAAATCGTCATTGTGAGAATCATTGAGCGCTTGTATGCTTGCGGGTCTAAGTCCTAGGGTCATCTCATCATATTTAGTGGTCTTTGGGCTGTGCCACATCAAGTGGTATCAGAGCGGTCATAGGCTTGTCCTTACAAGTCTAGTCTTGGGTCACACTAAGTTTTTCTTAGGTGCACTCGCACACCCTTGCATAGCCCACCCAACTTTGCATGACCACTCGTAGTGGAACTCATTATCAAGACAATTCATCTTCTTCCAATAACACCATGAATCCCAATTCCCACGGTGACCGGTTCACCATGTCCTTTAGCTTCAAAGTAGTCCTACCCCACAACAAAATCACCACTGTGTTCCTTGATGAGTACCAATCGGGAAATTATGTCTCCCAAACTCTTGTGAACTCCTTATCACAAGAAGGGAAAATTGTCATCCATGGGGAATGGGTTTTCGTAGAGTTCTACGTACCTTGTGTAAGTCGCATTCCCTCCAAATCCATTACGTGGGGTAGTGGAGCATGGTGCAAAATTCGGCCTCTTGGGTCACATATTATTTTGGGAAAAGAATGGATGGAAGAACAACAAGCAATCATAGACCCCGAAGGAAAAGGGTGTCACTTGCAATCCCCGGGAGACAAGAAAAGGTTCCACTTCCCAAATTCTTATAACCAAGCCCTCTCCAAGTTTAAGCAAACCATTCAAAAGCGATCAGTTAAAGTAAAATGAGCCTCAAATCTCCATTGCACAAAACCAACCCGAACCCCAACATGAGCAACTCATCCCACCCACTGGTGAGCTAACCATAGAGGAGCCCCTAGCTACCTGGCTCAAGAAAGGTCCCATCTTGTACCCTTCAACCCCATGCAACCTCCCCATAGAGCAAGTTCAACTAGTGCCATGTCATTCTCGTCACACAACATATCAATCCTTTTGGTTTGTGGAAACCCTTGAAGACCTACTTAGGAGTTTGAGTTATCAAATGGGGTTGACTAGCATGTTGGCCATGGAACCCATTAAGCCCAAGTACCTTGCCTTTGCCTACTCATCCATTGGCTCCATTACATCTATTTGCACTATAGGCCAATGCACTAGTGAGCTTCTAATCTTCCTGCCAACCCCTAGGGAACTTGACCCAATGAGCCCCACAAAAAAATGCTCTCCTCTCCTCAAGGTCACACTTCCTAGTGAGTCCACACTCTTGTTGTTGCCCCTTGTCGATGAAGGTTCAACATGCATCGGGGAACGTCCTACTTGGGCCAACGTATCCAAGGACATAGAGGAATCCCTCCATAAGAGTTTCAATTTCTATGATCCTTTTGACCCCACTCAATGGAAATCCCCTCCTTCCACAAATAAAGGGATTTCAATTCCCGATGAGTTTTACACCACTCCCCTACCACAAGGAGAGGGCAATCAACCTAAGGAATCCACTTTGGTGCTTACCCCATTAGGAGACGAGTGCCCAGCCCACACTAGGGAGTGTATGCTTTGGAATGCTCAAGGTCCAGGATGGGAAGAAGCCTCATTCCCCTCAACCCAAGTCCTCCTAGATCCACATGTTCCCTTCCCACTAGCCCCTCATTACCAACCCACCTCCTGGCCCTCCTACATCTCTCCCTACCCCTCGCCCCTTTGCAAGGAGCATTACGATAAGTCCCACTGGGTTCATGATTTCCACTTCCCTATGTGTGCTAGGGACCCTAGGGCGACCACTTGGATTGAAACCCACCTCCACATCACCCACCCCTTAACCCATCTTGATCTGTTTGGCCACTCCCTATGGGCTTCCAAGTACTCCTCACCCACCACCCACTCCCTCCTACCCTCACCCACCATGTCAGGCCTAACCCACCCATTCCGAAATTCCGCCCACACTATGAGAGTCAATGCCAAGGGTGGCATCAACCTTGGAAATAAGGGAGTGACCCATCCCAAGATGTCCACCCCTTGGAACCGCTTCGATCCCCATGAGTAGAAACCCCCAAATCTCACAGATGGGACCATCTTGATAGGAATCCATGTATCAAAACCTTTTGCATCATGTGGTCAGGCTAGTCACATCATTTGTGTCATTCACACACTAGGTCCAGTGCATGATAGGCTTACATTTGGACAAGTTGGTCTTCCCCCACTCTTCATCCGTCTCATGCATGATAGGGCCACTTGTGGCTGCCCCGGTCCACCTAAGTGCATCAAGGTCCACATGGTTTCTAAGCATGATAGGTCAATTCATGGATGCCCTGGTCCTCCTAAGTCTGTCAAAACCAATCTAACACTTGATAGGGCTGAATTTGGCTGTCCAGGCCCTCCCTTCATCCCTATAGGATCATCATTCATGACAGTGCATGGTTTTAGGCCTAGAAAGCCCTCGGATCTCATTCCCCTTCCCCCACATGTTAGGGTGTCAGTCTCAGCTGAGTCCTTTGCACAGCATATCAAAGAGTTGCATGATGACATCCGCAAGCATATAGGGAAAAGCAATGAGGCTTACAAAAGATGGGCAGATGCTCACCGGCGCCACTGTGAATTCCAAGTGGGAGACCTAGTGATGGTGAGGACGGAGAGGCTCCTTCCCGGGCCTGCCTCCAAGTTGAGGGCACGAGGGTCGGGACCCTTTCGAGTTCTACGACGACTTGGTAGCAATGCTTATGAGCTTGACCTGCCAGAGAGCTATGGGGTGCACCCTACTTTCAATGTGGTGGATATGGTACCCTACAAAAGCCCCGCGGTGGAACCCAATGAGGAGCTTGAGCTTTTACCCCACCTTGAGAGGGACACTTCCGGAGGGACTCCACCTTCTAGCCTGAGAGATCGACGAGAGCAGATAGAGGTAATACTGGATGAGCAGAGTATCATTACGAGGCACAAGGTGTATCAGCGCTACTTGGTTAGGCAGAAGAACCGTCCCCCGACGGAGGATACTTGGGTGAGTCGGGAGGACCTACTGCGGTTGGATCCCGACATTCTGGAGCACTATGACAGCCAGGCAGACCCGCACTCGACAGGGTCGAGTTCTCCCCACCCCAGGGGATTTGATGAGGACATCCCACGACACTCGCTATGGCTCGGGTCGCCTGCACACCCTTGATTTGGTCGACTCATTCTCATCTTATGTATCTTCCTTTTATTGAGTCTTATCATATGTAATTTTCCTTTTATTGGGTCATGTCGCATGTATTTCCTTTTATTATGTCATGTTGTACTAGTCCATTTCCCCTATTTGGTCTAATTGGGCCCTAATACCTTAGTTTGGGCCTATTGGACTGAGTCTAGGACATGTTTGGTCTTTTGCCTTAAATGGCAGGGTTATTTTTATCTTGTAAAGATGGGTTGTCTATAAATAGCCCCCATCTCCCTCCATGTACTCACTTTTGATGAAATATTGAAAACTACTTCATTCCACCTCTCAAGATCTCTCTCTTTTACTCTCTCTCTCTCACTCTCTCTCTCATTCTCTCTCTCCCCAAGGGGAGTTCGACCCTCTCTCTCTCTCCTCCTTCCCCCTCACTTACTCCAACCCCCAACCACCTCCACTACCTCACCCACCTCCATTAAGGCCCTCCACTTCCCCATAGCCCCTCATTTACTCCCCCTCCTTGTCCCAAAGCAACTCTTCCACCTCCCAACACAATCCCCCCACTTCCCCACACAAATCCCACCCCTCCCAAGGCCAATTTCGAATTTGAACCTTCCCTCCATTGCCTTGGCCGCCCCATACCCCTCCCCCTCAAGCCAAGTTCGCCCCCACCATCCATTCACACTCCCCCTCTCTCTTGTGCACACCCACCTCTCCACCTCCACCTCCAGCAGCTCCAGCCAGGTTCGCCATCACCCCGGCTCCCCTCAGCCCTCCAGCAACCTTCCTCCATATCCCACAGCCCACAGCCACCCTCCCCTTGCTAAGTTACCCCACCCCAACACCATTTGACACCATAAGATTGCGGCTACATCAACAGTTCGTTGGCAGCAGAGTTGGGTCCTGAAAGTCACAACATCTTTGGCCGATCCCTGATCTTCCTGGTGTCAAGGCCTACATCTCTGGAAAGGTCTTCCAGAGAGCTTTCCAGGCGAGGCGGTTTCGTCGGCATCCAAGCTCCGAGCTGTCAGCGGCAACCATTCTCCCTCGACTGCGTAGGGCTTCTCAGGCCAGGAACCAGAACGACAGAGCAGGCTCTCCCACGACAAACCTTGAAGGAACCAGCCTTCAAGGTCTTCTACAAAGATCTTCCTCCCCCTGTCAGCGTCCAGGAACAGAAGGCAGAACCCCGTTCGGCATCCGACAACCAGAGATCTCAATTTTATACCACAACCATGCCGATCTGCCTCCTCACAGTCTGCACCGACCACCGTCCACTCCTCTGGACACCCAGCTCATCTCCGACATCATAAGACTTCCCTGTTTGTTTTGCTGCAAAGTAGACTCGTCCACGGTTCCAACGAGTCTGGCGGTGCCAGATTTGGAGCTCAGGAGCGATCGTGGCAACTTCTGCAACCTGCTGTTTCAGATCATGTTTGGCCAGAGACCAGAACTGCAACCACCTTCCAGTCGCCGGAGCAGCCAGCCCCCAGATCAGAACATCGCCCAAAAATTCAAGCCTTTCCCCTCTCCAGTTAGGAAGCGTTTGGCGCAAGTCTTGTCAGATTCTGAGCTCGGTGGAATTATTGGCAGCATCGACATCGATCCTCTGTCCCGAAATACAGAAGCTAGGCAGAATCGGCGAAGCTCGGAAAGTCGACTCTATCTCACTCATTCCCCTCCCCGCTTGGCCGGCTGAAGGCCCCTCCCTGCGTGGAGGTAATTTTTGGTTGTAATACATTAACCCCCACCCCAAGATCCCCCCCTTGCACGGGGTGTAGTGCTGTACCTCTTTGCATTTTCAGGTCAAGCTCCATCGCCGCGGCGATCGGGTGTATACCCTCACCTCCCGGCGCGCCCTCGTCTCCGAACGGGATCGGTGTCTTCACACCGATCAGGTGAGCTTCTGATCACACCCTTGTAGCTTCATTTCTGCAAATGTAGTATTGCCTTGAATACCCGTCGGACGGTAAGAGAGTGCTCGGACTTCACTTTAGGCAATATCGTGCCCACCGCGGCCCGTGAGTGAGTGCCACCCAACACCCCGTCTTGCGGGCCAGCCACCCACAAAGTTGGGTCTCCTAGGCCCATTGGGGGTCAGCCATAGCATTGTAAGTCCATTAGGACAATTGGGTCCCGCCTCGGACCCTCACCATCATTTTCCGGATCCACCGGGTGAACGTGTGAGCCGTGTGGGCAAAAATCATCATTGTGAGAATCATTGAGCGCTTGTATGCTTGCGGGTCTAAGTCCTAGGGTCATCTCATCATATTTAGTGGTCTTTGGGCTGTGCCACATCACTCCCTCAACATTCTCCCCCTTTTTGGTGATCGCAACACGTTTACATTTTGATGTCAACAATTGTTGATAATAAGAGTCAAGAATTATACTCACAACAATATGCACATAGTATTCACACGGCAAAATTCAAGAGATGCAAAGATGCAAATGCAAAACACTTTCCCCATCAAACTCTCTCTCCCCATCAACATCAAAACACTTATTAACATCAAAATATCTCCCCCTTTGCCATTACCAGAAAGGATAATAGGAACATATTAAGATGAGTACCATAATGAAGAAGAAATTTGATGTGACAAACTATTTAGGCTTTTCAGTAACCAAGCAAGTAAAGCACATATTCTTCTAGTATAAGAGAGCAGATAGTGCATTCCTGAACTTATGTGGTTTAAAGAATTATGAAGGTGAGAGACTAGCCACTCCACTCTGTGAGAACCAGTCTATATAAGATCTTAATAGAGATGAACCAGAAGCACATGGGACATGTCATCTTTTGTCTTACTTTATCTTGTTTATCTCAGCCTCAAGGCATCATCAGGATTGACCAGAACTTGTATTGAGATTAAACAAACTCCACAGTTCTGAATTAATCTTCAAAGGAGTAGAGACAGTTTCATATATTTCTTTTCTTTACAGCTTTAGAACAGTCAAGTATAATCTAGCCTTTTGACATAAGAGTACACGTTTATCAGACGCCAGTACCCCTAATTATTCGGCTAGATCCACTATTCTGTCTCAGGTATAGTTTCCACTTTTTCGCGTAAGGGTACACGTTTATCAGACGCCAGTACCCCTAGTTACTCAGTGGGACTAACCTTTTATTTTCTGAACAAAGATAAATTGAAGCACTTCATGACATGAGTTTTTCTCCATTTCATTGATGAAGTACCCAGTTTCTCAGTGCATTCAATCATTGCTTTGCCTTTAGAGTATATGATTTATCATTTTGACGCAACTGTCCATTTGATTTTCAGAAAGTGTTGTTTAAGAACAATACATATTTTCATATTTTCTCAACCAATTTAGCCCGAGTCTAGATAAATTCAGATTGTGAAAGACTCAATTAAACATGACATGCATGAAATGGTTAAGAACTATTAAAAGGTATTCCACAGTCCTTCTTCATTGAGTTTGGTTTTTAGTCTTTAAAGATCATTAAGTTTAAACCAACAATTCATTCAGGGTTCATTACTGTTTCTTATAAGAGAAACTTTCTGATTTCAGCAGCTTAGATTAATGAACATGTCTATCGGTTTATCATTTGATCAGATTCAACAAATGATTCCAAGAAATGTTCAGATGCTGATGCCAAGGATGAGAATAGATCAGATAAATGGAGAGTATATCAGACAGATTCAAGAAAGACAGAGTGAGTTTTCAAAGGAGTCAACACTGAAAGTCGACATTCTTGAGCAATGATCTGTTCAATCACTAAAGAATTATTCTGAACTCCCCCTATCAAAATGTAAGAGATGAAATTAAGATGCATGAAGTGGAATTATAGGGATGATATGAGAATGCACAAACTCTCCCTGACTATGTACATGAGGTTTCAGATATGTATGAGAAATGCACTAACCTACTCTAGACATATGTGAATTGAGCCATGGTACTAGGCGAAGGACTAGCCTCTACGCATAGAGTGGGTTTTCAGACATAAAATATTTGTCCTTCCCCTATCTTCCATTTGATATACCTATGGGTCAACCATGAAGTGTAGTAAATAGACATTCAGTGACTCATATTACATCAGAAGCATCCAGGAGATAAAATAAATCTGAATGAGTATTCATGCTAAGAATTTACAAAGACCAAGCTCTCTTCTTAAAAACTTAAATCTTTCATTTTCAAGTGGTTTTGTAAAAATGTTAGCAATTTGTCTTTCAGATTCAATGAATTCAAGCTCAATCTCCTTTTTACTAACTTCATCTCTAAGAAAGTGATGTTTGATTTCAATGTGTTTAGTCCTAGAATGGTGAACCGGATTTTTAGTTAAGGAAATGGCACTAGTGTTATCACAAAAAATTGTAATGCAACCAAGATTGATAAGATAGTCAATTAATTGGTGTTTAATCTAGAGGACTTGGGCAGCACAGTTTCTTGTAACCACATACTCTGCCTCAGCAGTGGATAGGGCAACAATGTGCTGTTTCTTAGATGCCCAAGACACTAGACACCCACCTAGAAATTGACAATATCCACTAGTACTTTTCCTATCTATCCTACACCCAGCATAGTCTGCATCTGTGTAAGCTATAAGGTGTAGCTCACACTTAGCAGGATACCATAAGCCTAAGTCTAGGGTGCCAGATAGATACCTAAAAATCCGTTTCACAGCTATTAAATATGATTGCTTAGGACATGCTTGAAATCTAGCGCACAAACATACTGCAAACTGAATATCAGGTCGAGAAGCAGTAATGTATATCAAGGATCCAATCATACCTCTGTATAGCTTGGGGTCTACCATTTTACCTTCGGGGTCAGAATCAAGACTGGTAGATGTTCCCATTGGTGCAGTTATTGCTTTGAGATTCTCCATCTTGAATTTCTTCAGAAGATCCTTGATATATTTCTCTTGAGTCACAAATGTTCCTTCTTTGGTCTGACATACTTGCAACCCAAGGAAAAATTTTAGCTCTCCCATTGAGCTCATCTCAAATTCACTAGTCATTAAAGCTGAGAATTCCTCACACATAGATAAATTGGTTGATCCAAACACTATATCATCTACATAAATTTGAATGATCAAAGTTTCTTTTTCACATACCTTTGTGAAGAATGTTTGGTCAATCTTACCTCTGGAAAATCCTTTTTTGTGAGGAAGTTGCTCAGTCTGTCATACCAAGCTCGGGGAGCTTGCTTTAATCCATAGAGTGCCTTATCAAGTTTATAAACATGGTCAGGAAATTAAAGACACTCAAAACCAGGGGGTTGCTTTACATATACATCCTCTTTTATTTCACCATTTAGAAAAGTAGATTTGACATCCATCTGCTGTAGAGTTATTCCTAGACTGCATGCAGTGGCCAAAAGAATTATAATGGCTTCTAGCCTAGCTACAAGGGCAAAAGACTCTTCAAAGTCAATACCAAACTCTTGGTTGTACCCCTGAGCAACTAGCCTAGCCTTATTTCTAACAATTTTACAATGCTCATCAGTTTTATTTCGAAATACCTATTATGTTGCCATGAGAGGGTTTAGGAACTAAGTGCCAGACCTTATTCCTATTAAATTGACTAAGTTCTTCATGCATGGCATTAATCCAATATTCATCCTGAAGGGCACTCTCTATGTTCTTTGGTTCTACCTGAGATACTAAAGCAAATGAGTTCAATTCATTTTTAATTCTTATGTGAGCTGTAGTTCTCAGTGGTTCATTTAGATTACCAATAATGTTCTCAAGAGGATGGTCTCTAAAAAATTTAAGGTTAGTGCCCTGATTACCTGAATTCTCACTTACCTCCCCCTGAGTTTCAGATTCTTCAGCTTCTTCAGCAGAGTCTTTATTTTGGTCTTCTTTGGTCTCCAGAATTACTCCATCAATTTTGTCCCTGTATAAATCAGTTTCAGTTCTAATTGCAGACTCATCAAAGACAACATGAGGAGACTCTTCTACAATTTTAGAATTGAGATTAAAAATCCTATAGGCTCTAGACTGCTCAGAATAACCTAGAAATATTCCAGGTTCACTTTTAAGTTCAAAGTTATCAAGGTCTCGTTTAGAGTTAATGTGAATAGAACATTTACAGCCAAAAACCTTGAAATGAGCTAGAGAAGGCTTCTTACATTTGAGTAGTGGGTCTTACTAGGCCTCTATTAATGATGTAGCATGAAGTGTTAATGGCCTCTGCCTAAAACTTCCTTAGTAGGTTCCCTTCTACTAGCATAGTCCTAGCCATTTCAACTAAAGTTTGGTTTCTCCTTTCCACCACTCCATTCTGCTCTGGAGTTCTTGGTGAGGAGAACCTGTGAGTGATGCCATTCTCCCTACAAAAACCATCAAAATGTGAGTTGACAAACTCACCACCATGATCAGAAAAAATGTTCAAAATAGTATGCTCATTGGTCTGTTTTATTTTGTAAAAGAACTCTTGAAAGTCTTCAAAGACTTCATTTTTGTGAGACAAGTAAAAGACCCAAGTAAATCTAGAGAAGTCATCAACAAGCACAAAACCATATCTCTTTCCAGATAAGCTAACTGACCTGGTGGGTCCAAATAGGTCCATGTGAATTAGCTCATATGGTGTAGAAGATAGATATTCAGTTCTAGATTTAAATGATTTTCTGGTCTGTTTACATTGGGTGCATGCCTCACAGATTTTATTATCATTTTTAAAAGAAATTTCAAGAAGCCCTTGTACCATGCTATATTTATTTAGTTTACGAAGCACACTATAGCTGGCATGACCTAATCTACGATGCCATAGGTAGGTTAGGTCATCCTTATTAACATTAAGACAGAGATTAGAGTGTGCTACATCATCTAAGTCTACCATATAGATTTTATTGACTCTCTTACTAGTAAATTTCACAGAATCAGAATTGGGTTCATAGATGGTGCATGCAAGAGAGTCAAAGATAACTTTATGGCCTCTGTCACAAAGTTGACTTATGCTAAGAAGATTGTAGGCTAATCCTTCAACTAACAATACTTCTTCAATCAAACAGGAAGAGCACTTACCAACCTTTCCTGATCTAATAATCCTTCCCTTGGTATTACCTCCAAATGTAACATGACCAGCATCTTTCTTCACTAACATGCAAAATTTCTCTTTATCTCCGGTCATGTGCCTGGAACAGCCACTATCCATATACCACTTGTTGTGATTGGCTGCTAGACATACCTGCAAGGGAATCAAGTGGAATGATTTGAAACCCAGAACTTCTTGGGTCCCATAAAAATATTTATCAAATGCATACTAGAAACTAGGATATTTTGGTATCCACATTTGATTTGGCTTCTTCATAGCAGTTGTGAATCTCTTATCATTCAATTTTGTCTATTTTTTCTTGCCACTTTTATTCTTTGAAAATTGTTTCTTAGGTGTGGCTTGTTCCTTCTTTTTGAAATCATTCTGAAATTTTCTTTGCTAGTGATTAGTCCAACATGTATTGGGAGTAGTATGTGCATTATAGATCCTGGACTGACTTGGCCTGGAGTTGACAAAGCTATAAGAATTCTGACTTCTGAAATTATTGTGCCCAGTCATATAGGAATTCCAAGGATGAGGCTGATGCCTTTGAGTGGAGTATGAATTCTGAAAATGATTCTGCATTAGCCTCACGTAGAAACTACCTAGACCTCCTTTTCCAAAGTTATGATGATAAGTGCTGTGAAATGTAGGGTAGGTAGGAACTGTATTGTAATAGCCTTGACCTGAGGTTCTTCTACTCGGCCCTTGATTCCTAGAGGACTTGTACCCAGATGAAGTAAAATAATTCATCTGTGGAGATTGGTTTATTTTGGTCTTGGGGCTTCCTTGAACTCTAGCTCTAGAAGTCTGACCCCTAGCTTGTCCATTGGTTTGAGACATGGGAGTGTATGAGCATGATTCCCTAGACACCTCTATCTTCCTTTTGCCCTTGTCCTTGGCACTGGGCTTAGTTTTCTCAATGTTTTTCATTTTATTCTTTTTCTGACTTTCTCCAGAAGTCATTTTTATCAGGGGTTGAAATGTCCCCTTTTCTACCACAAAGGAGATAGTTCTCATGTCAAACCTCTCCTTATTAGTTAGGTTAAAACCCAAATCTTCCTTTCTGAAATTTCCTTTTGTTCCCAAGATGGCATTCAGATTTTCTACACCTTGTGTCATGCCTTCAAGGGAGTTTTGTTTGTCTTTATTTTCTTTTTATAAATTTTCTATTATTTTTTTCAGTTCAGTATTTACACCATTGATAGCATCATATTTTTCAGTGGCAATTTTTGTTTCTTCCTGAAAAGCATGGATTTTCATTTTGAGTTCATCAATAGTGTTCTGTAAATTCTCATTTTCCTTTTTCAAATCAACTAACATGCTTTTACTACATTCAGCTTCATTAAGGGAGTTTTTCAGTTCTAAGTTTTCAGTTTGTAAACAAACAATCTTATCAGATAACGAAGTGTCATTATCTAATGAATTCACTTTCTTTTTTAAGTGTCTGTTCTCCCTACGCATATCTTCATATTTTTCCAAAATTTCAGCATAAGCATGCTCCCATTCATTCTATGTGAAATTGTCAAATGGGGAAATTATCTCATCATCACTTTTCGCCATCAAGCATATCCGGTCTTCTTTCTCACTGTCAGAGGAGCTACTCTGACTTCCTTCTTCTTCATCGCTCCAGGTGCTAACCATAGCTTTTCCCTTTTTGGTCTTCCACCTGGGCTACTTATCCTTGAGCTCAGGGCAATCCGCCTTGAGATGTCCTGCTTTCCTGCAATTGTAGCAAACAATGGCATCGATTTTCTTTGCAAGTTCAGATTTGTGTTTGGACTATCTCTTTCCAGAGAAATACTTTCTTCTTAGCCCTTTCCCTTCTTTCCTCAAGAATTTCTTGAACTTCCTGGTGATCATAGCAAACTCATCCTGATCCTCCTCAGAACTAGTGCAGTTGTACTCACTGGATGACCCTTTGCTAAAATTGACTTTGAGAGCTAGGGGTTTTCTTCTCTTCTCACACTCATCAACCAACTTAAGGTTCAACTCATATGTCATGAGAGAACCAATGAGCTCAGCTACAGTGGTTGTAGCTAAGTTCCTAGACTTCTCCACTACAGTGGCCTTTGTATGCAAAATGGGTGTCAAGGATCATAGAATCTTCCAAACAAGCTCATACTCACTGTAGGTCTTTCCTTGTCACGTCCCGAGCCTTTATTACAGTAGAAGACTCGCTCGAGAAACGTGAACAGCCGGCATGGTAAGCCTCTTGCAAGCAAGAACGATCAGAGCGCAAGGCAATCACACATAAGAATACAATCGCACAATAATTACTCAAACTCCAACTTTATTTCATTAATAATCAAGTATTCAAGTACAATAACCTTTTCATCTTTTTTCCATTCCACTAGACTCAAGAAACAAGAAATTACATAAACTCAATCTAAACATTGTAGACTTCCTAAGTCTTCACTCTCAATTTGATATGACTTTCATTCGCTCTCGGATCCGCTACTTGTATAACTCGAATCCGAATTCGTATCACTTCCATCTCCTAAAAAAAACTTGGAAATAGGTAATGAGCACACTTGCCCAATAGATACCTTCGCATCAACATGATTAGCAATGTTTAAGTAATTAGTATTTTAGCTCTAAAAAATTTGGGTACAATCATGCGAATGCGATCAATCATGCGAATAACCAAAATAACAAAGATAATAGAATGAGCAAGTATGAATTAGTACGAATGTCACAAGAACATGATATGGCCTTTCATGAGAAAGAACGTCTCGAGAATGTACTAGCAAGCCACATAATCATCACTCCAGCATCTTTTGCTTATGAGCAAGTACTTCGTGAATTTCTGTGAAATATCAAGCAATAGTCATGTACAAGTATTTTCATGATGCCGTGGATTTTCACTTATTTATAAAAAAAGTACTCCCAGCGCAATGCGACGCCAGTAGCATCATACCCCATGGTTTATAATAGTATGTTTTCGGCAATCAGCCGAGGGGACTAGCATAGAGCCCTTGAACACAATCAGTGCTCGATCGCATCTTCAAGTATAAATCAAGCCATTTCCACGCATGTAACAATAAAGTATGGCCAAGAATGTAATAAGTTCAATAAGCTCATGATAACAATAGTTCAATGAATGAACGCTTCAATTAAGAAATGCGAGTCAAGAATGACTTAAAACAAGGTTATGCTTAAAGAAATAATTCGACAGCATAACGGTACATTCCTTATTTTCCATAAATTAAAATAAGTATCTTGAACAATATGACAAGTCCTAGACTATCAATAGTCTATCTAGGAACTTTGGAATATCAACCCTTGGGTCAAACTTCGGGTTAAAACACTCAAGAACTATGACGGTGAATAAATGGGCCATTACATGATCATGACGGTCTATCATTGATCCGTTAGAATGGCTGAATCCAGAAATAAATAAAACGGACTCAGTAAATGTGACGGTCATATATTAGGCCATTATATGAGCATGACGGTCTAATATGGATCCGTTACATATCTAGAACCAGAAACTTCGACAGTGCTTTCTAACAATTAGGCTTTCATAGTACAACCAACTCGGCGTCCTTGTAAGAATCCCAGGCTCGCGGAGAATTACGGAGAACTTGAAACAAGATTTTCTAGTCCATTGGAGGGAATATCCAATAGAGAGGCTCTCATGTTCAAGATAATGTTCCTATAGTGCAAAGTGTGAACTAATGCCCATATACCGGAATATATGCCATGCACTTAAAGAAAATGACTCTATAGATAGAAAAGACTGGGAAACGATGTGAAACCATAATAAAACTCTGTCAATAGATATCAGGTCAAAACTTAGATAACTAGGCTTATTTATAAGTAGACTTGAATAATTTCCATTCCGTCTCGAGTTGACAGAAAATAGTGTTCTAACGGTCTAGCATAGGCGTGTTACAGTCTGTGTGACGGTTTGTGTCACGTCCCGTACTCTATACCGTCGAGGTATTGTCCGCTTTGGCCTACCGGCCTCACGGTTTTATCCCTTTTTAAGGGTGATCGGCTCCAGAATGGGGGACTTCCCGGGAGGTCACACATCCCAGTACTACTCCCCATTAAGCACGCTTAACTTCGGAGTTCTTTACAAGAACTGAGCCGATACTTGAAAAGGCGTCTCGGTGATATAGAGTACAACTTAACTATATTTGAGGGTGTTACAATCTACCCCTCTTATATAGGCGACGTCCTCGTCGCTGGGCACATATAGCGCACAATCAAACCCCCAGGCAGGTAGGATTCTAGAGGTGGCCCCTACAGGCTCAAGAGGTGGCTCCCACTATGTAGCACTTTGTCCCATTGCGGGTTCAAGAGGTGGCTCCCATAGCGTAGCATTTTGCCCTGCATGGCACTTAGTTCCCACACTTCCGACTGGGGTATGGCTCTGATACCATTCTGTCACGCCCCGTACTCTATACCGTCGAGGTATTGTCCGCTTTGGCCTACCGGCCTCATGGTTTTATCCCTTTTTAACAATGATCGGCTCTAGAATGGGGGACTTCCCAAGAGGTCACCCATCCCAGTACTACTCCCCATTAAGCACGCTTAACTTCGGAGTTCTTTACAAGAACTGAGCCGATACTTGAAAAGGCACCTCGGTGATATAGAGTACAACTTAGCTATATTTGAGGGTGTTACAGTTTGTCCAGGGGCCGTTACAGTATGATAACGCTCCTGCTATGGTGCGTTAGAGACAACAGATCAATTTAAATACAACAGAGAGTGTGACGGCTTATCGTAGGGCTGTTACAATCATGTGACGGTCCTACCCTCATCCGTCAGAGCTTCTGCTGACAGTAAAGATAAGGAACTATGTCCATGCAAGAAGAATCATAATCACTAGCTAGTCTAGCCATGATAAATGAAATAAAGGCCAGGTATATGCATAGGTCGCAGTGAATAAACAAGATGACATCTTTTATCTTTGGTTAGGCTAAAGGTATACATGTATGCATGAACTTACTAAAACATAAAATTCACAATCTATAATGCTTGAAATCAAGTCAAATCAGAGGGCTTTTATCCCTAACAAGATCTTTTTGCTGTTCATGAGATGACCTACCTTTTCCCTGGGCTTTATACTTCCAATTTGGGTCTTGAAGACGCCCTAGTTCTCTTCTTCCTATAGTTTTTCAGCAACTTCATGTTGCCCTAACTATCCAATCCCTTGACCTAAAGAGGTGAAATTTGGAGGGTAAGAAGATTAATTTAAGGGGAACAAAAAGGTCTAAAACATCAAACTCTAATTACCTCATTTAGGCATCCTAATTCCTTGATCTTCAGTGGTCTTTTGCTCTGAATCCTGGGTTGCTATGACAGAATCAGTGAATTTAGAAGCCCTTATCTCCTTGGTTACTTGATCTCCTAACATGAAATTTTGAGAGTTGTTAGACCTTAGTATTATAAATAAAAAGTTTCAAAGGACTTACCTGAAATTCTATCTCCTTACCTTCATTCTTCACGAGCCAAAAGTAAGGGTCGCTCAGTTCAAAACTGGGTCATATTTATAGATATTTGGCTAGGGTTCAAGGATTAGATCGATTCTAGAGTCCTTAGTTGGCCAAAACCTGATCCCTAGGAGTCCCTAGTAACCTTATATGCTCTCCTAATTAGGTCTCTTGCAGATAGGATCCCAAAGATCCAATCTTTTTGCAAGTTCTTCAACTTACAAAATCAGTAGAGTGTAACGGTCGTGTCTAGGTGCGTTACACCACTGTAGCGGTCGCCCGATAGACCGTTACGTCCAACGTCTGTAGAGTTTTAATTTAATAAAACTCTTTTATTCATGTTATCTATATAATTATCTATAAAAATAGTATTTATCCTTAAAATTCGTGAATAGACTAAATAACCTTCTAGAATATGGGCCAAACTTAATGGGCTTGGTCCTTGAACCTTTTGAGTCTTAATTGAATAGGCTATGCTAATTATTCAACACCATTGGACCTTATAACCCATTTATTAGTTCAATAATCTATTTATTAATCTATTTAGCCCTTATAAACTTCTAATAAATTCTAAAAAATTCCATTTATAATCCAAAAACTATTTATATAAATTCTGGGGCACCACACCCTCCCCTACTTAAAAGAATTTGATCCCCAAATTCAATACATGGATTGTGGAGAGTGTACTTACAGTTGAATAATTCTGGGAATCTTTTTCGCATAGCTTCTCCGGTTTCCCATGTTGTTTCATATGGCCATGTTTTCTTCCATTGTATCTTGACCATAGGAATAACTTTATTCTTTAGTTGACGTACCTCCCGTTCTAGAATCTTTATTGGTGTTTGCTCGTACGTCATATGCTTCTGAATCTTGAAATTATCATAAGTGATAACATGGTCAGAATCATATACATACTTTTACAGCATAGAGACGTGGAATACGTCATAAACTCCTGCTAATTGTGGAGGTAAAGCCAGTTTATAAGTCACTTCATCGACCCTTTCGAGAATTTCAAATGGGCCAATGAATCTTAGAGTTAGCTTTCCTTTAATGCCAAATCTTCGAATACCACGGCCTGGAGAAACTTTAAGATATACATGATCTCCCACCAGAAACTCCAAGTCACATCTTCGATTGTCAGCATAAGATTTCTACCTATCTTTCACCATCTTCATTCTTTCTTGGATGAGCTTGATCTTCTATGAAGAATCCCTTATATGATTGGGGCCTAGGAATTGCTTTTCCCATATTTCGTTCCAACATATTGGTGCTCTATAGCTTTTTTCATATAAAGCTTCAAAGGGTGCCATCTGTATGCTGGCCTGATAACTGTTGTTATATGCAAATTCTACCAGAGGCAAGTGATCATGCCAACTTTTTCCAAAGTCAATAGCACAAGCCCTGAGCATATCTTCTACCACCTGATTTGTTCTTTCAGTCTGACCATCAGTTTGTTGGTGAAATGATGTACTAAAATTCAATCTAGTCCCTGGTGAATGTTGTAGACCGTTCCAGAACTGCGATGTGAATCGAGGATCTCTATCAGATATAATAGTGATAGGGACACCATGTAATTTAACAATTTCTTTTATGTATAATGCTACTAGAATATCCACAGACCATCGACTTTTTATGGGTAGAAAAAGTGCAGACTTTGTCAATCGGTCTATGATTACCCATATACCATCGTGTCCTCCTCTGGTCTTAGGTAAACCCATGATGAAATCCATCCCTATACTTTCCCATTTCCATTCAAGAATATTCCAGGGATGCAATTTACCTGCGGGTCTAAAATACTCTACTTTTACTTGTGGACAGGTAAGACAATGGGACACAAAATCAGCTATTTCTCTCTTCATATTGGGCCACCAGAAATTTCTTTTAAGATCTTGATACATTTTTGTACCACCAGGATGAATGGTGTACTTAGACTTATGTGCTTCTTCTAAGATCAGTTTCTTTGTATCCTCATGATCTGGTACACACACTCGGCCCTTGAATAGCAATCTTCCGTCATTGGAAACAGAGAAATCCAGTCTTTGTTCAATATTGGCTTTAATCTCTAGTTGTACAGGATCATCATTTTATAGCTTTGCCAGATCCTCTATCAATGTAGGTTGAGCTCGGATAATTAGCTATGAGACAATCTCCTTCCTTCATGTTAATATCTAAGTTCATCTCAGCAAATTGAGGAATAAGATTAGTTATACTAATTATAAGACTTGATAGCGTACCCATTGGTTTTCTGCTGAATGCATCTGCTACAACGTTAGCCTTGCCAGGATGATATTGAATAGCAAAATCAAAGTCCTTGAGATATTCTAACCATCTCCTCTGCCTCATATTTAACTCCTTTTAAGAAAATAAGTATTTCAAACTTTTGTGGTCCGAGTAGACCGTGAACTTTTCTCCATAGAGATAATGACGCCAAATTTTCAAGGCGAAGATAACAGCTGCTAGTTCTAAATCATGCACGGGATAATTTTCCTCATGACGTTTCAATTGTCTTGAGGAATAACAGATTACCTTTCCATCTTGCATGAGGACGCATCCAAGGCCAATGCCAGATGCATCCGTATATACTTCGAATCCACCACCTTCTACTGGTAGTGCTAGAATAGGAGCTGTAGTAAGGTGATTCTTAAGAGTTTGAAAACTTTTTTCACATTACTCTGACAAGACAAAAGGATTTTCTTTTCTTGTGAGTCTAGTTAAAGGAACTGTAATCTTTGAGAAGTCCTTAATGAACCTCCTATAGTAACCAACTAGACCCAGAAAGCTTCTTACTTCTGATACAGTCGTTGGCCGGCTCCAATTTCTCACAGCTTCCACTTTCGAAGGATCCACAACGATACCTTCTTTGGAAATAATGTGGCCTAGGAATGAAACTTCCTTGAGCTAGAATTCACATTTGTTAAGCTTGGCATAAAGTTTATGTTCCCTAAGTGTTTGCAAAGCTATCCTCAAGTGTTCTTCATGTTCCTCTTTTATCTTGGAATATATCAGGATGTCATCGATGAAGACGACGATGAATTGGTCCAGATATGGTTGAAAAATACTGTTCATAAGTTGCATAAATGCTGGTGGGGCATTAGTTAACCCGAACGGCATTACCATGAATTCATAGTGGCCATAACGACTCCGAAAAGCTGATTTATATATGTCTTCTTCTTTAATTCTAAGTTGATGATAACCTGATCTGCGGTCAATCTTGGAGAAATATTCTGCTCCCGAAAGTTGACCGAAGAGCTCGTCAATACGCGGCAACAGATACTTATTTTTTATTGTGAGTGTATTCAGTCACCGGAAGTCTATGCATAGCCTGAGAGAGCCATCGTTCTTCTTGATAAAAAGAACTGGCGCACCCCAAGGGGATGTGCTAGGTCTAATAAAACCCTTGTCTAGTAGTTCCTGCAACTGCCTCTTTAGTTCCTTGAGTTCTATGGGGGACATCCTGTAAGGGGCTATAGAAATAGGTGTTGCTCCTGGAATGAGTTCAATAGTGAAGTTCACTTCCCTCTCGGGTGGTAAACTGGATAATTCGGATGGGAATACATTTGGGAACTCATTTACAATAGGGATGTCTGCTATGATGATTTCCTTGGATTTGGGAACAATGACAGAAGCAAGAAAAGCTTCACATCCTTGTGAGATAAGTTTGCAAGCGTGAATAGAAGATATGATAGTGGGGTGTTTCTTGTACTTGATGCCGAGGAAAGAAAATCTTGGAAGACCGGATTTTTGAAAGGATATAATCCTATTTCGACAGTTGATATAAGCATCATGATCTACAAGCCAATCTACCCCTAAAATGGCCCCATAACCTTTCATGTCAAGACATACTAAGTTTGCGGGGAGATTATGACCTTCTACTAGCACTTCGCTATCAGGATAATAGTCGGTAAGCTTAGTTCCATATTCTAAGGGTGTGGTAATATCAAGATCTGAAGGTAGAGGAACTGATACAATTGGTAATGTTTTTGCAAAAGTAGTGGATGTTGTGCCCCTGTGGTTATTTGAGTTTTCATATGGTCACTTGGGTCATTCGACATCATTCTATGGTCATATGTGTTCTGTGATATTCTTGGTTTTGATAATGGCTAAACACTATTTGTCATTGTTGTTTTTCACTCTTATATGACTGACATATGTTCTGTTGTGTTTATGACAGATATGCACATGAAAGCTCAATGTTGCGCCCTCGCACGCGGATCGACCTGCGCGGTCAGGTCGCGGGGATCGACATGAATGCTCCTGCTATGGTGCGTTAGAGACAACACATCAATTTAAATACAACAGAGAGTGTGCCGGCTTATCGTAGGGCCGTTACAATCATGTGACGGTCCTACCCTCATCCGTCAGAGCTTCTGCTGACAGTAAAGATAAGGAACTATGTCCATGCAAGAAGAATCATAATCACTAGCTAGTCTAGCCATGATAAACAAAATAAAGGCCAGGTATATGCATAGGTCACAGTGAATAAACAAGATGACATCTTTTATCTTTGGTTAGGCTAAAGGTATACATGTATGCATGAACTTACTAAAACATAAAATTCACAATCTATAATGCTTGAAATCAAGTCAAATCAGAGGGCGTTTATCCCTAACGAGATCTTTTTACTGTTCATGAGATGACCTACCTTTTCCCTGGGCTTTATACTTCCAATTTGGGTCTTCAAGACACGCCCTAGTTCTCTTCTTCCTATAGTTTTTCAGCAACTTCACGTTACCCTAACTATCCAATCCCTTGACCTAAAGAGGTGAAATTTGGAGGGTAAGAAGATTAATCTAAGGGGAACAAAAAGGTCTAAAACATCGAACTCTAATTATCTCATTTAGGCGTCCTAATTCCTTGATCTTCAATTATCTTTTGCTCTAAATCCTAGGTTGCTATGACAGAATCAGCGAATTTAGAAGCCCTTATCTCCTTGGTTACTTGATCTCCTAACATGAAATTTTGAGAGTTGTTATACCTAAGTATTATAAACAAAAAGTTTCAAAGGACTTACCCGAAATTCTATCTCCTTACCTTGATTCTTCACGAGCCAAAAGTAAGGGTCGCTCAGTTCAGAACCGGGTCCTATTTATAGAGATTTGGCTAGGGTTCAAGGATTAGATGGATTCTAGAGTCCTTAGTTGGCCAAAACTTGATCCTTAAGAGTCCCTAGTAACCTTACATGTTCTCCAAATTAGGTCTCTTGCAGATAGGATCCCAAAGATCTAATATTTTTGCAAGTTCTTCAACTTACGGAATCAGCAGAGTGTAATGGTCGTGTCTAGGTGCGTTACACCACTATAGCGGTCGCCCGATAGACCGTTACGTCCAACGTGTGCAGAGTTTTAATTTAATAAAACTCTTTTATTCGGTTTATCTATATAATTATCTATAAAAATAGTATTTATCCTTAAAATTCATGAATAGGATAAATAACCTTCTAGAATATGAGCCAAATTTAATGGGCTTGGTCCTTAAACCTTTTGAGTCTTAATTGAATAGGCTAGGCTAATTATTCAACACCATTGGGCCTTATAACCCATTTATTAGTTCAATAATTCATTTATTAATCTACTTTGCCCTTATAAACTCCTAATAAATTCCAGAAAATTCCATTTATAATCGAAAAATTATTTATATAAATTCTGGGGCACTACATCCCTAGACTTCTCAAGCTATTAGTGATCACATTCAACCGCGCATACATCTCTTATATGGACTCTTCAGGCTTCATTTTGAAAGCCTCATACTCAGAGACTAACATATTTGCCTTAGTCTCTCTAACCTGAGACGTCCCTTCATAGATGATCTGTAACTTATCCCACATCTCCTTAGCGGTGGTACAGAAGGAAACTCTGGAGAATTCGGTGGGATGGAGTGCACATTGTATAGCATTAATGGCACCCTAATTCAAAGTTGACTTTCGGATATGCTCCGTAGTCCGGAATTCTTCATCTGGAGATAAATCAAATGGACCCTTACTAACAATCTTCTGAAGGGTGTGATGAACGGATCTAGAGGGGGGGTGAATAGATCCAACCCCAAATAAAAGGCCACACAGGCAGTTAAAAATAACCAGTGCGGAAATAGACTGAACTGCTATGGACTCACCCACAGAGTAAGAAGAAGGATGATCCAAGAGCGCGTGAAACCAACCAGCAGTAGAAACTAGATTAACGACGCAAGATGAAACCAATCAGAAGATAACAGTAGTTGAACGATTAACTAATCAAACCATGCTAAACCATTTAAGCGAGCCTAAGCATTCATCTACCGAGGAGAAGATGCACAAGCAATTACACAGGAGACAAAAGTTTTTAAGATGGTTCGATCACTATCCAGAGATCTACGTCCACCACTTACTCAACTGTGTAAGGCTTCATACTGCCACACAGCTTAAATACCACTGATCCACAACTTTGGGGATGGAATCCCTACAACCGCTGAGCCTCACAGCTTACTGTCCGAGGAACACCCTCACCTGCTGAGCAATACCGCTTAACTCTGCTGATTCACGGCTTCTAAAGGTTTCAAAAAGAAAAATTGAAGAAACGTAAGACACACGGATGAAAGAAAATAATGTAGCTCTGAAACTAGAGAAAGCTGACCCTGGTTTTGATCTAGAGGTCAGAAAGAGACTGCAGCTCACACTTCTTCTCCTTCTCACTCTCTCTCTTACGATGCTTTATTTTCTTCCTGAAGGTGGCTCTCTCTTTCTTGATCTCTCTTCTCCTTCTAGACTCTCCTCTTCTCTTCTTCTCTCGCACTTCTCTTCTCTTCTTCTCTCTGGCGGCACTCTTTTTTCTTTTCTCTCAGTTTTGTCAAGCACCAGCCGCCTTCTTCGAAGCGTAATGTAGCTTTATATAGGAACATGGCTTCGTATGGATCAAGCAACAGAACCCTACTGAAATTCCATTGGTCCACGTGTTAGAGAATAGAAGCTTCCTTTCCTCGGATCACGTGCCAATCATTTCACCCTTTATCCACAACCCAACCTTCTATCTTTTCAGAGGTCACGTGCCTCTACTGCGAACGAAATTGTTCCCTGCAAAAGACAGAGTATCGTTTAGGATCACTTGCAGAAAATTACAGTTCATCACGAGGAAGAGCAGACCTTGCACAGGCCTTAGGCTTAATTAAACCAGATGTGCACTGACTGTGAAATGCGTAAACAGACATATGCACAGACCTAAACTAGAGAAGAGCTCAGTGTAAATTTTGCACCGACTATAATATGTCTAAGACAAAAACCTGCACCGACTGTGAATAGGCTATAGCCATGCACCGAGATCTATAGTGACTTGCGCCGAGTTCGTATGCTGATAGACATATACGAACATGCACAGTGTATTGCACCGAATTTCTATATGCACGGACCTTCAGATGCAGCAATAGTGTATTGCATCGATTGCACCGAGTTTCTATATGCATGGACCTACAGATGCAGCAACAGTGTATTGCACCGAGTTTCTATATGCATGGAGTAAAACGTGCACAGACTTGAGCTATAGTGATTTGCATGAGACGCAATGTGAGACGCAAGATAAGACGCAGGATATGCACAGACCTTACCGACCTTAGACGTAGACATGCACCAACCATGTGTCTACTTTAGACACAACCTGCACCGACCTTAATATATGCCTTAGACGAATCATGAGACGCATGCATGCATTGAGACGCAAGATGAGACGTAGCCCGAGACACAAGTGCAAATGAGACGCAATGCAACGTGCTCAGACAAAACATTGCACTGACCTTAGACATAGCATGAGACGGAAGCTGAGATGTATCACATGCATTGAGACACAAAATAGCACTGATCTCATATGCGTTAGCTAAAAGAACATGCATGCAGCTAAACCCTGCATAAACTTGCTCGCAGTAAGAGCTGCACAGACCTTATGAACACTAACGAAAACATGTGCAAAGGACTGCATGCACTGACCTTAGTGTGTGCATATGACTAACAACCTGAGAAAAAAGTGTGCACACAACCTATTCGAAGAAATGAGTGTGCATTCAAATTGATGAGGTTCTATTCATATCTGAAAATGTAATGACCCAAAAATGAAACTGGGAGTGATTCTGACCTATAAAAAGTTGATGTTGCCAAAGTCAACGATTGGTCAAACCACTGTTGCCAATGGTCAAACCATTATTGCCAATCATTAAAACATGATAAGGATAGCGCCAATTCAGAGGAGACATAACATTCTCCCCCTTTTTGATGATGTCAACAATTTATACTTTGATGGCAACACAAATGCAATAAGAGTCAGAAACTGCAAAGGAAGCTTAAAATCTCTCCCTCTTTAGACACTCCCCCTTTCTCTCCCCTTTTCACTAAAGAATTGATAAGGCTCAAACTGCCCATCGAGTTAAAACTCATCAAATTCTCTCCCCCTTTGCCATCAGTAAACAAGGAACATGAGAGAGACAAATAAATTGGGGCAGTGAGGAGACACAAAGATGAGAAGGGTTGCAGAGTATGTAATCCATGAGATCTGGTGACAAACTGAAGGAAAATTTCATTAAACAAGCATACTTAGATTAGAATATATTAGAATAAGAGTTCACGTAAGGCAACCTTGGTAAAAATCTGATTTAAGGGTAATGAAAGTTAGAGTTTAGTTACTTGACTTGTTGTAGAGGGTTGCATGAGATGTTAATAGCAATAAACCATGCATACAACATCAGGTCAGAACAATCAATCTTCAACTTACTTGAGTATGAAATCAGAGAAGCTCATAGGAGCAACTAGAGTAGGTATTGAGGTTAAGCCAAATCTGATATATTTCTTCAGGGTTACATCTGGATTTAACTTGTTGACCATAAATGTATGAATAGACAGGTATGATCCAGACCTTTGTACATGGAGGTACACATTGATCAGACGCTAGGACCCCCAGTTTACTCAATAGGATTTACCATTCTGTTTCAATTTTTTTTTTGAACAGAGGTAACTGAAGCACTTCATGACATAGGTGCACTCTATTTCATAGATAGAGAGCCCAATTTTTCTGTGTAGTCAGCCATTGCTCTGCCAATTAGTTTTTGAATCAAAATTTTATCCTTTTTAAACAGAGTTAACTAAAGCACATCATGACATGGGTACATCCTCTTTCTTTGAAGGAGGACCCAGTTTCTCATTGACTTAAGTCATTGCTCTGCTAAATTATTTTTGACCCAAAAGATTTATATAGCTGCCCTTTTGTTTTGTTTAAAAATAATACTTATATCTAAGTTTCTCAACTATGATTTCTTGAGTTTATAGACTTTCAGTTTCAGAATGACAGAATCAGACATAACATGTAAAGAATGGTTGAGAGCTATTAACTGAACAACTCTTTTTCATTAAGTTAAGACTTTAGACTCTAAAGTTCATTAAACCTAAATCATCAGTTCAGACAAGGTGCATTCAAATTCTTATAGGAGTAGATATCTGATTTTAGAAGTTTAGTATAGTGAAATGATCATCAGTTTGTCTTTATTTTAGAATCTCAGGGATAGCAAGATTTTCAAGGATGAGAGTGAATGAATTTTCTGAAGTAAAGGTAGGTCAGATGCGAAGTGTGTTACCAAGAGAAGGTATCAACTTGATATAGAGGGATGCCAGGAGAAATGATTTCAAGAGAAGTTGGTTCAAAAAAAAAAGAATCAGAACAGACAGATAGATTTCTGAACATCCTCTAACACATGCATGTCAAGGTAGACAATCAACAAGAATGGAGAACACATGCTCCCCCTGTCTATGTGTATCATGATTGGTCGAAACAAGGTGACATATGAATGCATAATGAAAATGCTTGACACAAATGCACGATACAACTATGACTCCATTAACGGACAGAGTGCAATGAATGCAGTTAAACTACTGACTGAGTTACTTAATTGATGGTCTGTGACATGTGCAGATGAAACATTTATGAAGAGCAATTATTCACAACAGATAGGAATGAAACATTAATCATCATGTTGAAATTTACATAAGCCTAGTTCCCTTCTTAAAAATTTAAATCTATCATTTCCAAGGGGCTTAGTGAATATATCAGCAATTTGTTTTTCAGTTTCAACAAAGTGAAATTCAATTTCGTTCTTACTTACTTCATCTCTCAAGAAGTGATGTTTAATTTCTATGTGCTTTGTCCTAGAGTGATGAACATGATTTTTGGTTAATGAAATAGCACTGGTGTTATCACACAAAATAGGTATGCATCCTAGATTGATGTGATAATCAGCAAGTTGGTGCTTTATCCATAAGACTTGGGTTGCACAATTCCCTACTGCAACATATTCTGCTTCAGCAGTGGAAAGAGCAACAGTGTGTTGCTTCTTAGATGCCCAAGACACAAGACAACCGCCTAAGTATTGACAATACCCACTTGTGCTCTTTCTATCTATTCTACACCCAGCATAATCTGCATCAGTGTAAGCTACAAGGTCGAGCTCACACTTAGCAGAAAACCATAGACCTAAGTCAGGGGTGCCTGAGAGATACCTAAAAATCCTTTTCACTACACTCATGTGAGATTCTCTAGGACTAGCCTGAAATCTAGCACATAAACATAATGAGAATTGAATATCAGGTCGAGATGCAGTAAGGTACAAAAGGGATCCGATCATACCTCTATAAAGCTTGGTGTCAACCAATTTACCTTTCGGGTCACCATCAAGACTGGTTGAGGTGCCCATAGGTGCTGTTATTACTTTGAGGTTTTCCATTTGATATTTCTTCAGCAGGTCCCTTAGGTACTTGGACTGTGTGATGAAGCTTCCCTCCAATGTTTGATTGACCTATAGACCAAGGAAAAACTTCAATTCTCCCATAGAACTCATTTCAAATTCATCGGTCATTAATTTAGAAAATTCCTCACACATTTCAGATTTAGTTGACCCAAACACTATATCATCTACATAAATCTGAACAATAAGAATGTCATTGTTACTGACCTTAGTGAATAGGGTCTGGTCAACTTCTCCTCTTGAAAAACCCATACTTGTGAGGAAGGAGCTCAGCCTGTCGTACCAGGCCCTGGGAGCTTGCTTCAGTCCATATAATGCCTTATATAATTTGTAAACATAATCAGGAAAATCAAGGCATTCAAAACCTGGAGGTTGTTTAACATACACATCCTCCTTTATCAGCCCATTCAAAAAGGTAGATTTTACATCCATCTGCAGTAATTTTATTCCTAGGCTACATGCAAAAGCTAAAAGTATTCTAATAGCCTCTAACTTGACGACAGGTGCAAAAGATTCTTCAAAATCTACCCCATATTCTTGGTTGTAACCCTATGCCACTAGCCTAGCTTTTTTTCTAACTACCTTACCTTGCTCATCTATCTTATTCCTGAAAACCCATTTAGTGCCTATAACTGAGCCATGTGAGGGATTAGGAACTAGGTGCCACACCTTATTCCTTTCAAATTGGTTCAACTCATCATGCATGGCATTTATCCAATGCACATCTTCTAAGACACTATCTATGTTTTTTGGTTCTATTTAATAGACTAGTGCAAAAGAATTCAACTCATTTTCAATCCTAAAGAATGATCTAGTCCTAAGGGGTTCATTCAGATTACCAATTATATTCTCTAAAGGATGATTTTTAATAACTCTAATATTGGTAGGCTGATTACCTAGTTCTGCATTTTCCTCCCCCTGAGTTCTAGACACACTAGTCTCACCATCTTCTGCAAGTTCAAGATTTGGTTCTTCCTTACTCTCAAGGATATCAGCATCAGCCTTGTCTCTACAAAAAACAATTTCAGATTTATTAGAATGTTCATCAAAGACAACATGAGGTGATTCCTCAACATTTTTTGAGTTTAGGTTATAAATCCTATAGGCTTTGGACACTTCGGAATATCCAAGAAAAATTCCAGGTTCACTTTTAGGTTCAAACTTATCAAGGTCTCTTTTAGAATTTATATGAATGAAACACTTACATCCAAAGACCTTGAAATGTGCTAGTGAAGGTTTCTTACCTTTAAGTATCTCATAAGGAGTCTTTTGTGTGGAAGGTCTTACCAGAGCTCTGTTAATTATATAACAGGATGTGCTCACAACCTCGGCCCAGAACTTCTTTGGCAGATTCCCTTCAACCAGCATTGTCCTAGACATTTTCACCAAGGTTCTATTCCTCCTTTCAACTACTCCATTCTGCTCTGGAGTTCTTGGAGATGAGAACCTGTGGTTGATTCAATTATCCCTGCAGAAATCATCAAATTGTGAGTTTTCAAACTCACCTCCATGATCAGACAAAATGTTTAAAATTGAGTGCTCATTGGTCTGAGTTATTTACTGGTAGAATTCCTGAAATTCCTTAAAAGCATCATTTTTATGTGTCAGGAAATATACCCAGGTAAATCTATAGAAGTCATCTATTAAAACATAACTATATCTCCTACCAGATAAGCTGGATGATCTGGATGGTCCAAACAAATCCATATGAATCAGCTCAAACGGTTTAGAAGATAAGCTTTCAGCTCTAGACTTAAGTGACTTTCTAGTTTGCTTGCATTGAGTACAGGCCTCACAAATTTTATAATTTATTTTGAATAAAATTTCAGGGAGACCTTTTACCATGCTGTGTTTTGTCAGTTTGTGCAACACATGATAACTAGCACGACCTAACCTACGGTGCCACAGACAGGCTATATCATCCTTATTAACAGTTAAGTATAAATTTGTATGTGCTGCATCATCTAAATCTACCATGTAGATATTATTGACTCTCTTACCAGAAAATTTGACACATTCAGAATTTGGTTCAAATATGGTGCATGCAAGAGAATCAAAAACTACCTTATGACCTTTATCACGCAGCTGGCTGATGCTAAGCAGATTGTAGGCAAGTCCTTCTACCAATAACACTTCATCAATGCAGCATGAAGAACACTTACCTACTTTACCTGATCCAACTATTTTCCCTTTGGTATTACCTTCGAAGGTAACATGACCTGTATCCTTCTTTACCAACATGTAAAATTTGTCTTTATCCCCGATCATGTGCCTGGAGCAGCCACTATCAAGGTACCATCTATTCTGGTTGGCTGCCAGGCACACCTACAAGAAGAATCAAGCAGAAATGTTTGGAACCCAAAACTGTTTGGGCCCCATAAAAGCATTTATTTCATGTAGACTAGAAACTAAATGTTTTGGTATCCACATCTGATTTGGTTTTTTCATAGTGGATTTTTTGTCATTCGGTTCAGTCTGCCTTTTCTTGCCACTTTTAGTTTTCAGAAGTTGTTTCTGTACTGTGGCTTGGTTCTTCCTTTTAAAATCATTTTGAAACTTTCTTTACCAGTGCTTAGTCCGATAGGCTTTGGGAGTAGTGGGTGCACCGAAGACCCTAGGCTGACTAAACATCGAATGGTAAAAGCCATAGGGGTTCTGACTTATGATTTTGTTGTGCATAGGTTGCACATAGGAGTTCCAAGGTTGAGATTGATGCATCTGAGTAGTGTAAGGGTTCAGAAAATGATACTGCATCGGCCTCATATAGAAACTACATTGACCTCTCTCATGGCAATTATAATGAGAAAAGTTATGGCATGAAGAGTAGGTTGGAGCAGTGTTAAAGTAGCCTCGTCCGGAGGTACTTCTGCTCGGCCCAGAGTTCCTAGGGGACTTTTACCCAGAAGTAGTAGAAGTCGAAGCACCTGAATGGTTGCCTAGACCTTTCTGTGGAGACTTGGTAGTTTTAGCCTTAGGGTTTTCTTGAGTTCTAGCATTAGAAAACTGACCCCTAGCCTGTCCCTTAAATTTAGGTGTGGGAGTATGTGAGCATGATCCCCTAGACACGTCTATCTTCCCTTTGCCCTTGTCCTTGGCACTGGGCTTAGTTTTCTCAATGTTTTTCATTTTGCTCTTATTTTGACCTTCTCCTGAAGTCATGTTTATCAGGGGTTGAAATGTCCCCTTTTCTGCCACAAAGGAGATGGTTCCCACGTCAAACCTCTCCTTATTAGTTGGGTTGAAACCCAAACCACCCTTTCTGAAATTATTTTTTGTTCCCAAGATGGCATTCAGATTTTCTGTACCTTGTGTCATGCTTTCAAGGGAGTTTTGTTTGTCTGTATTTTCTTTTTCTAATTTTTCTATTATCCTTTTCAATTCAACATTCACACCATTGATAGCTTCATATTTTTCAGTGGCTATCCTAGTTTCTCCCTAAAATTCATGTATTCTAAGTTTGAGTTCATCAATGGTGTTCATCAGATTTTCATTTTCAGATCTTAAGTCAATCAAGATGACTTTATCACACTCAGCTTCATCAAGAGATTTTTTTAAATTGATATTTTCAATTTCCAAACATGCAATTTTATCATTCAAAGATGTACCATGAATTATAGAATTAATTTTCCTTTTCAAACGTTTGTATTCTTTTCTCATATCATCATATTTATCGAGTAACTCAGCATATGCTTTTTAAAAATTGAAGTTACCTCATCACTGTCTTTTTTGTCTTCACCACTTTTGGCCATCAAGCATAGCTTGTCTTCCTTCTCACTGTCAGAGGAGCTACTCTGACTTCCTTCATCTTCATTGCTCCAGGTGCTAACCATAGCCTTTCCTTTCCTATTCTTCCACATGGGCTTAGCTTTCTCAACGTTTTTGCCTTGAGATGTCCTGCCTTCCTGCAATTATAACAGACATTGCTATCAATTTTCTTGGCAGTATCAAATTTATGCTTTGATTACTTTTTTCAGAGAAATATTTTTTTCTTAAAGCTCTTTTCTTCTTTTCTCAGAAACCTCTTAAAATTCCTAGTAAACATAGCAAAATCACCATTGTCTTCACTTGAACTGGATGAGCTCTGTTCACTATCAGACCCTTTATTACTAGCTGAGAAGCGCCAGGGGTTTCTTTCTTTTCTCAGACTCATCTACCCTCTTAAGGTTTAGCTCATAAGTCATAAGAGAGACAATGAGCTCATCAACGGTCGTGGTAGTAAGGTTCCATGACTCCTCTACTACGGTGGCCTTGGTATGCCAAATAGGGGTCAGAGACCTTAGGATTTTCCTAACCAGCTCGTACTCACTATATACTTTACACAAGTTTCTCAAGCCATTAGTGAGCAAAAGCAGGCGGGCGTACATTTCAGACACTCACTCATCAGGCTTCATTCTGAATGCTTCATACTCAGAGACCAACATGTTGGCCCTAGTTTCCCTAACCTATGAAGTCCCTTCATAGATAACCTTCAGCTTATCCCACATCTCCTTGGCTGTGGTACAGGAGGAAAACTTGGAGAACTCGGTGGGATGAAGTGCACATTGTATGGCATTAATGGCTGCCCAATTCAAAGTGGACCTACGGATGTGCTCCTTGGTCCAGAACGTTTCATCCGGGGGTAAATCGAAAGGACCAATACTGACTACCTTCCAAATCTCATAGTCCTTAGCCCGTAGGAATACCTCCATGCGATTCTTCCAGTAAGAGTAATTAGACCCATCGAAGAAACGGGGCTTAGTAGTGGACTGAACCTCAGCAGTTAACCCTCTAACATCAATTCTAAACTCTCCGGGATGTAAGGCCCTAAGGGAGAGGTTGGCTCTGATACCAAGTGAAGGGTGTGATGAACGGATCTAGAGGGGGGGTGAATAGATCCAACCCCAAATAAAAGGCAACACAGGCAGTTAAAAATAACCAGTGCGGAAATAGACTGAACTGCTATGGACTCACCCACAGATTCAGAAGAAGGGTGATCCAAGAGCGCGTGAAACCAACCAGCAGTAGAAACTAGATTAACGACGCAAGATAAAACCAATCATAAGATAACAACAGATGAACGATTTACTAATCAAACCATGCTAAACCATTTAAGCGAGCCTAAGCATTCATCTGCCGAGGAGAAGACGCAAAGCAATCACACAGGAGACAAAAGTTTTTAAGGTGGTTCGATCCATATCCAGATATCTACATCCCCCCTTTACTCAACTGAGTAAGGCTTCCTACTGCCACGCAGCCTGAATACCACTGATCCACAGCTTTGGGGATGGAAATCCATACAACCACTGAGCCTCACAGCACGCTGTCCGAGGAACACCCTCGCCTGCTGAGTAATACAGCTTAGCTCTGCTGATTCACAACTTCTAAAGGTTTCAAAAAGAAAAATTGAAGAAACGTAAGACACACGGATGAAAGAAAACAATGTAGCTCTGAAAATAGAGCAAGCTGACCCTGGATTTGATCTAGAGGTCAGAAAGAGACTACAGCTCACCCTTCTTCTCCTTCTCACTCTCTCTCTTACGATGCTCTGTTTTCTTCCTGAAGGTGGCTCTCTCTTTCTTGCTCTCTCTTCTCTTCTCCTTCTGGACTCTCCTCTTCTCTTCTTCTGTCTGGCGGCACTCTTTTTTCTTTTCTCTCAGTTCTGTCCAGCACCAGCTGCCTTCTTCGAAGGGTAATGTAGCTTTATATAGGAATAGGGCTTCGTATGGATCGAGCAACAAAACCCTACTGAAATTCCATTGGTCCACATGTTAGGGAATAGAAGCTTCCTTTCCTCGGATCGCGTGCCAATCATTTCGCCCTTTATCCATGACCCAGCCTTCTACCTTTTCAGAGGTCACGTGCCTCTATTGCAAACAAAATTGTTCCCTGCAAAAGATAGAGTATCGTTTAGGATCACTTGCAGAAAATTAGAGTTCATCATGAGGAAGAGTAGACCTTGCACAGACCTTAGGCTTAATTAAACCAGATGTGCACTGACCGTGAAATGTGTAAACAGACATATGCACAAACCTAAACTAGAGAAGAGCTCAATGCAAAGTTTGCACCGACTATAATATGTCTAAGACAAAAACCTGCACCGACTATGAATAGGCTATAGCCATGCACCGAGATCTACAGTGACTTGCACCGAGTTCATATGCTGACAAACATATACGAACATGCACAATGTATTACACCGACTTTCTATATGCACGGACCTTCAGATGCAGCAATAGGGTATTGCCCCGATTGCACCGAGTTTCTATATGCATGGACCTTCAGATGCAGCAACAGTGTATTGCACCGAGTTTCTATATGCATGGAGTAAAATGTGCACAGACCTGAGCTATAGTGATTTGCATGAGACGCAATGTGAGACAAGATAAGATGCAGGATATGCACAGACCTCATAGACTTTAGACGTAGACATGCACCGACCGTGTGTCTGCTTTAGACACAACCTGCACCGACCTTAATATATGCCTGAGATGAATCATGAGACGCATGCATGCATTGAGACGCAGGATGAGACGCAGCCCGAGACACAAGTGCAAATGAGATGCAATGCAACATGCTCAGACAAAACATTGCACTGACCTTAGACATAGCATGAGACGCAAGCTGAGTCGCATCATATGCACTGAGACACAAAATAGCACTGACCTCATATGAGTTAGCTAAAAGAACATGCATGCAGCTGAACCCTGCATAAACTTGCTCGCAGTAAGAGCTGCACAGACCTTATGAACACTAACGAAAACATGTGCAAAGGACTGCAGACACTGACCTTAGTGTGTGCATATGACTAACAACCTGAGAGAAAAGTGTGCACAGAACCTGTTCGAAGAAATGACTGTGCATTCAAACTGATGAGGTTCTATTCGTATCTTAAAATGCAATGACCCAAAAATGAAACTGGGAGTGATTCTGACCTATAAAAAGTTGATGTTGCCAAAGTCAACGATTGGTCAAACCACTGTTGCCAATGGTCAAACAATTATTGCCAATCATTAAAACATGATAAGGATAGCGCCAATTCAGAGGAGACACAACATCTTCCAGATCTCGTAGTCCTTAGCACAGATATGCATCCTATTCTTCCAGTAAGCATAATTGCTACCATTAAAGAATGGTGGCTTGCTAGTTGAGTGACCTGAAGCGACTACACCTTTAGCATCCATATCTAATCTCTCTGGGATGTGAGGCCTTAAGGGAGAGTTAGGCTCTGATACCACGTGTTGGAACGGATGGACGCTAAGATCTAGAGGGGGGGGTGAATAGATCTACCCCGTAAAAATATGAACAAAAATAACTACAGAATTAAAGGTTCTGCTACGAAACTATCAGATGCAATAATCATAGATATAACAATCTATAACCAGATTTAGACAGTAGCAGACATAGTGAGGGACTAAGAACATCTAAGCAAGAAGATTAGGCAATATATGATCAGACAGAGTTAATTTCAATTGACGATCCAATGCATTCATCTAAGTGAGAAATGAACAAGTATGAAGAGCGCACAAACAAACACACATAACACCAGGGATTTTAGGTGGTTCAGTTTTCACCTACATCCACCCCACACTCAGACTAAGTGTGGCTTACTGCTGATTCACAGCTTCGATCCACTGATCCACAACTTCGAGGATTGAATCCCTACACAACGCTGATCCACAGCTTTGGGGAAATAATCCCAGACCGTCGAGCCTCACAGCTTGCTACCGCTGATGATGGGAGCATCTCTCACCCTTCATATTTCCCGGTTGTTCACTAGCATGGTTCCATTATGTCAGTCATATTTTCCTGATTCAGTTCATGTAATTTTCATATTTTCTTTGAGTCATAATTATGTAATCTTATTTTTATTTGAGTCATATCCCTAGGTCTTTTGTTATTTCCCTAAGTTTGTGTGTCATTAAGTTAGTTTGATTAAGTCATTGGGCCCAATTCTTTGGGCTAGGCCCATGGGCGCCCCTCCTCTTTTTGGTTCTTTGTCATTGTGGCAAGAGTCAAGGGCTTTTTGTAAAATGTGGGTTGCCTATATATAGGACCCCATTCCCCCCCATTTTGAGTTAATGAATCAATGAATGAAAAACTTGCCATTTTGAGAGTTCAAACTTCTTATCTAGTGGAGAGATTCCATTATTTAGGTGAGAGACCCTAGGGGAGAGATTCCCCACCCATCCCTCTCTTAATCTCTCTCTTTCACTCCCCTTTCTCGCTCCTCCACACCTAATTTCAAAAATTTTCTCTCTCCTCCCTTCCTAACCACCAATCTCCCACCTACCCCCATTAAAGGCCAATCCCCTTCCCCACACATCCCATTACTCAACCCCCTAGTCCCAAGAGAGCTTCCACCAATCCTAGCTCCACCTCCCAACCCGCAACTACCCCACCCACTTCCCCAAGCACCCTACCCACTACCCCAAGCCCCCTTCACACTACCCCAAGCCCCCTTTTACCTTCCCCACACACCTCTTCCCATCCCCCAAGATCAAAATTTAATCCCACCCTTAAACCCATTTTCAAATACCCTTTCCCTCTCACCCACCTTCCCAAATTCGTAGCTCCTCCTCCCACCACCTTTTAGACCCCCTTCCAGACCCCATTCTTCCCTTCCCCCACCTTGGAACACCCCCTCCTAGACCCCCTCACAGCCCGGGCTTTCCCCACACTCATCCACCCCCATTTCCCCTGCCATATACCCCATTCCCTCCCGTCATCTTCAACCTATAGCTCTCAACTGAATATCTGCATAAAAGTAGAAGTTTGCAGAGGTGACTACGGCTTCCTCCGGATGAATCTGAAGGCCCAAGAGATACCCATGGAAGCATCTGCCAGTCTTCTTCGCAACGGCGGTGGTTTCGTCGTCATCTGAGCACTGTGTTGCCCGGGAGAGCTGTTCTCTCTCGACTGCGCGAAGCTACCCTGGCAGAGCACCTGAACCTGATGAGAAGCACGACTGCGGCCATCCTACTGGGAATCTGAGCAAGAGTTCTTCATCAAAAGTCTTCTACTCCAAGTCTTCTTTCATCCCCAATAGGAAGAGCTCAATTTTGCGTCCCGATCCAGGAGTTCTCAATTTTATCCCCTGGGTGCGCGGTTCTGCTTCCCCACAGTCTGCACCGACCCCTCATCAGTGTTCAGAGCCTACTGGTCTTCTCCGACAACATTTGGCTTCCTCGTCAGTCTTTCTTCGAAGAGGACTCGTTCACGGTTCCAACGACTCTAGCGGCACCTGATTCTGAGCTCGGGAGCGATCGTGGCATCCCCTTCTTCCTGCTGTTGGGAACCTGAAGTAGTCAGATCCGAAGAACTGCCACCCTGTTCAAGTCTCCACCCAGAGCAGAAGTGGTACCAGAAGAAATCAAAAAAATTAAGATGACTTCCCGATCCAGTTACGAAGAATTCCGCACTGGTCCCGCCTTCAGAAAAATTCAGGAGAGGTCACAGAGGTGCCGTCTTTGACTGCTGGTCCCTGATTCTAGAACGTGGACAGATTCGGCATCGGCTTCCTTTCGTCACTTCTAGCTCAAATTTCTCTCCCCGCTTGGCCGGCTGAAGGCCCCTCCCAGTGAGGAGGTAGTGTTTGGATGTAATCATCATCTTCCCTTCCCCATGACCCCCCCCCCCCTTGCATGGGGTGTAGTGTTGTAGCAATTTGAGCAGGTCAAGCTTCCCCGACGCGGCGTGTGGGGAACACACGCTTCCCCGCTCGCCCACGTCTCCGACTCGGGGCCGGTGTCCTCACACCGGTCAGGTATATGCTGAACCCTCCCTGGATATTTGTGTTTTATTAGTATCATTTCTAAGTTCAGTCGGCGAGGAAGAGAGTGCCCGATCCCGTGATTCCCGATCACGAGTGGCCACCGCGGATTGAGTGAGGAGAGATACTCGTACCCTCAAGGCACGACGTCCGCCCCACTGATGTGGGTGCTCCAATCCAAGGGAGGGGAACTCATTGGCCAAGTCATCACCCTAACCAGTGTGGTTTAGGCTCTCGAATCCACCCTACCATCACTTAGTCACCACGGGGAAAGGGTTGTGCTGCGATATCGGTCCGCCGACATCGAGTCCGCCAATTTGTAAGTGGGCTTGCAAGGCTAGGTCCGATGTTCATTTGGTTGATACCATTGCACCCTTAGGTCGTGTCACATCAGTTGGTATCAGAGCAAGTCGTTGACTTGTTCTCACAAGTCAAGTCCATGGGCACACTTGTATTAGAGTTCTCATCGGATCACTCCATGCATTATCCACCTCCCATTGTCATTGAGTCTACGGACCAAAAGGTCCCAATTCCCATCATATCCCAAACCTACCTACCTAATGGGAGCCCCACAGAAATTGACTTCATCGACATGGTAGAAGATAATTGGGTATCCCCCAAAATTGTGGCCACCCTCTCTACGACCGGACAAATTGTGCACAACGGAGATCAAGTCTTCGTTGAATTCCATAAATGGTTTGGAGAGACCAAATACTTTGATGGAGCATGGTGTCAAATTGGTACTTTGGAAGGCCCTTGCATAATCCTAGGGAAACAATGGCTTGATGAACGGAATACCACCTTCCACCCATTGCGTTAGTCTTGCCTAGTTCATCCCCCACATCTCCCGGGAGCCTATGGTTTCAACAACCTTTTGTTCCCTCACCCACCGGAGCCCCATACCCGGCCACCATGCCCTTTCAACCCACTTCAAAGAATGAATGAGGTCATGAGTAAACATGAGGAGAACCCGGCCTACAAGATCAAATCCCCGTGATTGGACACCAACCCAAAGCCCTTCCCCACCTTTAAGGAAATCCATACTCCTATCAATAAGGAGGAAGGACATCAAATCATCCCCGTCCAAATAAACACATACCTCCCCAAACCACTCAATCTCACCCAAAAGATGGTGACCATAGGAGAACTCATCATCAAATGGCTCAAGCAAAATCTCATCCCTCATGCCTTGTACTTTCAAACCCCAACCATGGAGCACCCTTTCCAATTAGCACCCATTAACTCCTATCACACTGCATTCCAATCCTACTATGAGGTAAATGGTTGGGATGATCTCCTCAAGGGTTTAGAATGGCAACTAAAGTTGACTTGCTTATTGACCTTAGGAGCGGCCCACCCAAGAAGACTTAGTATCATCCACCCATGTGATGGTTCTATCACCTCAGTCTTCACCATTGGTTGTTACACTAGTGACCTCCTTCTCATTCTCTCCATGGAAGAAAAACCCATCATGGTCCACTCCACTCCCATTAAGATCCCAAGTACCTTGATCGACTGGCCCACTAAAGACTTTGGTCCAATTACCTTGGGGAAGGATGACCCACTGTGCGTAGACCATGTGGACATAGAGTTTCTTCCTCTAGGAAGCCCAGTCCATGACCCCTTTGATCCCTTCCAATGGGAGCCTAGTTACCCATGTGACACACCCACCTTACCCACAACTCACCTTTCCCTACCCCAACTAACCATGTTGGACCAAGACCACCTCTTCCAAGACTCGGGCCACACAAAGGGAACCATCGCCATAGACAACATATGCCTAGGAAGCAAGGAAGAGCCCCTTTCCATAATGCCCACCTTCCAAGATCCTTTTGACCCTTTCACATGGAAGTTCAAAGACCATCCCACACCCATACACATGGAAGCCATCTTTGGGATAGGAATGCATAAGTCTTGGCACAACACATCACTTGGCATGATTCATAAGACGGGTCCATTCATTCACATCACCCACATGTCAAGTAGGAAGTATGAATGGACCATTTTCGGATGTAATGGTCCACCTTCATTCATCATGAGTCTTAAGCATGATAGGTGCACTCTTGGATGTCCGGGTCCCCCGGCATTTGCCACCCCTTTGCATGATAGAGCTACATTGGGAGGTCCAGGCCCTCCTATCCTCACTAACCTTCATAGGGAGTCTAGGCATGCTAGGTCCACATTTGGGTGCCCGGGACCCCCAACATCCAATAGAGTGCTAGCATTCACCAACTATGTCGCAGGATTGCATACTTGCAAGCACATCATCAAAGGCAATAGGATTTGTCAAAGGCGAATCGATACCCGCAAAAGAAACCAAAACTTTCAAAAGGGTGACTATCTGATGGTCAGGATGAAGAGGCTCTTCCCTAGAGTTGCCTCTACGCTCATGGATCGAGAGACTGGACCTTTTATGGTCTTGTGGCGATTGAGCATAAATGCCAATGAGTTGGTCCTTCTGAAGGAATATGGGGTCAACCCTCATTGTAGTATGGCGGACCTTGTACCCTGCAAGGGCCCCGCGGTGGCACCTAGCGAGGATATTGAGCCCATACCCCCTTTTAAGAGTGACCCCACCAATGAGAATCCACTTCTAACCTTGAGAGCCCGGCATGAGCACAAAGATTTGATACTAGTTGAACATAATGACAGCATCAGGAGCAGGGCAATCCAGCAGTATCTTGTAAGGTGGAAGGGCCGGCCACGATGGTGGACACATGGGCGAGCCAGGAAGGACTCTTACTCGACGGAGTCGAGCTCTTCGCACCCCGGGAGTATGATGGGGGCATCTCTCACCCTTCATATTTCCCGGTTGTGCACTAGCATGGTTCCATTATGTCAGTCACATTTTCCTGATTCAGTTCATGTAATTTTCATATTTTCTTTGAGTCATAATTATGTAATCTTCTTTTTATTTGAGTCATGTCCCTAGGTCTTTTGTTATTTCCCTAAGTTTGTGTGTCATTAAGTTAGTTTGATTAAGTCATTGGGCCCAATTCTTTGGGCTAGGCCCATGGGCGCCCCTCCTCTTTTTGGTTCTTTGTCATTGTGGCAAGAGTCAAGGGCTTTTTGTAAAATGTGGGTTGCCTATATATAGGACCCCATTCCCCCCCATTTTGAGTTAATGAAGCAATGAATGAAAAACTTGCCATTTTGAGAGTTCAAACTTCTTATCTAGTGGAGAGATTCCATTATTTGGGTGAGAGACCCTAGGGGAGAGATTCCCCACCCATCCCTCTCTTAATCTCTCTCTTTCACTCCCCTTTCTCTCTCCTCCACACCTAATTTTGAAATTTTCTCTCTCCTCCCTTCCCAACCACCACTCTCCCACCTACCCCCACTAAAGGCCACTCCCCTTCCCCACACATCCCATTACTCCACCCCCTAGTCCCAAGAGAGCTTCCACCAATCCTAGCTCCACCTCCCAACCCCCAACTACCCCACCCACTTCCCCAAGCACCCTTCCCACTACCCCAAGCCCCCTTTTACCTTCCCCACACACCTCTTCCCATCCCCCAAGACCAAAATTTAATCCCACCCTTAAACCCATTTTCAAATACCCTTTCCCTCTCACCCACCTTCCCAAATTCGTAGCTCCTCCCCCCACCACCTATTAGACCCCCTTCCAGACCCCATTCTTCCCTTCCCCCACCTTGGAACACCCCCTCCTAGACCCCCTCACAGCCCGGGCTTTCCTCACACTCACCCACCCCCATTTCCCCTCCCATATACCCCATTCCCCCCCGTCATCTTCAACCTACAGCTCTCAACTGAATATCTACAGAAGAGTAGAAGTTTGCAGAGGTGACCACGGCTTCCTCCGGATGAATCTGAAGGCCCAACAGATACCCATGGAAGCATCTGCCAATCTTCTTCGCAACGGCGATGGTTTCGTTGTCATCTGAGCACTGTGCTGCCCGGGAGAGCTGTTCTCCCTCGACTGCGCGAAGCTACCCTGGCAGAACACCTGAACCTGATGAGAAGCACAACTGCGGCCATCCTACTGGGAATCTGAGCAAGAGTTCTTCATCAAAAGTCTTCTACTCCGAGTCTTCTTTCATCCGCAACAAGCAGAGCTTAATTTGGCATCCGGATCCAGGAGTTCTCAATTTGCTCCCCTGGGTGCGCGGTTCTGCTTCCCCACAGTCTGCACCGACCCCTCATCAGTGTTCAGAGCCTACTAGTCTTCTCCGACAACATTTAGCTTCCCCGTCAGTCTTTCTTCGAATAGGACTCGTTCACGGTTCCAACGACTCTGGCAGCACCTGATTCTGAGCTTGGGAGCGATCGTGGCATCCCCTTCTTCCTGCTGTTGGGAACCTGAAGCAGTCAGATCCGAAGAACTACCACCCTGTTCGAGTCTCCACCCAGAGCAGCAGTGGTACCAGAAGAAATCGAAGAAATTCAGACGACTTCCCGATCTAGTTACGAAGAATTCCCCACTGGTCCCGCCTTTAGTAAAATTCAGGAGAGGTCACAGAGGTGCCATCTTCGACTGCTGGTCCCTGATTCCAGAACGTGGACAGATTCGGCATCGGCTTCCTTTCATCACTTCTAGCTCGAATTTCCCTCCCCGCTTGGTCGGCTGAAAGCCCCTCCCTGTGAGGAGGTAGTGTTTGGATGTAATCATCATCTTCCCTTCCCCATGATCCCCCCCCCTTGCATGGGGTGTAGTGTTTGTGCAATTTGAGCAGGTCAAGCTTCCCCGGCACGGCTTGTGGGGAACACACGCTTCCCCGCTCGCCCACGTCTCTGACTCGGGGCCGGTGTCCTCACACCGGTCAGGTATATGGTGAACCCTCCCTGGATATTTGTGCTTTATTAGTATCATTTCTAAGTTCAGCCGGCGAGGAAGAGAGTGCCCGGTCCCGTGATTCCCGATCACGAGTGGCCACCGCGGATTGAGTGAGGAGAGATCCTCGTACCCTCAAGGCACGGCGTCCGCCCAACTGATGTGGGTGCTCCAATCCAAGGGAGGGGAACTCATTGGCCAAGTCATCACCCTAACTAGCGTGGTTTAGGCTCTCGAATCCACCCTACCATCACTTAGTCACCACAGGGAAAGGGTTGTGTTGCGATATCGGTCCGCCAACATCGAGTCCGCCAATTTGTAAGTGGGCTTGCAAGGCTAGGTCTGAGGTTCATTTGGTTGATACCATTGCACCCTTAGGTCATGTCACATCAGTTGAGCTTTACAGCTTCGCTGATCGATGACTCACCCTCGCCAGCTAACTTACAGCTTGACAAAATCTAGAAAACTAAAAATGAAAGAAATAAACGAGACAACAGTTTAGCTCTCTAGGAATAGATTGACTCTGGATTTGATCCACGAGTCAATTAAAAATACCAATTCTTCTAACCTCTCATCAAATTCAAACTTACGATACTCTGCTCTCCTTCTAGCTTCTCCTCTCAGCTTTCGGCTCTCTTCAACTCTGAAGACTTCTTCTTATCTACTTCTTGTGCTCGCTCTGCCAGTCTCTTCAGATCTCGCTCAATTCCTCTATCTGTCTTTTCTCTCTCTTTTTTTTCTTGCCATCGATCTCTCTCTTTTTAAATATTGGGTGACTTTCTTCCTCTTATAGGCAGCAGGTAATCGGCGTGTGCTCACCACATTCTCGCTAAAAGTTTCGCTCAGATCTGATCCTTCGTGGTTCCACGCGTCAGAATCTCAGCACTGTAGCTGTAGTCCACGTGGCAGGATCATCTGTTTCGTTCCTTACCTCAGATCACGTGCTATTAACCTGGTACTTTGACTTCCACGTGAGATAAGTTCACAGGTTGTCAGTACACCCATCATTTGTTCGACCAAGTGACTGACCTGGCACTTTAACAGACATAAGAGTTAGCTTTTAGCAAAAGGAGACTGCTGCTAGCATCGACTTTATACCTTCAAACATGCACCGACTTATATGTTGACCTTATATGTAGATATGCAAAATATGCACGGACCTGATATGCATTGAAGGACAGAGATGCACTGACTTTGTATATCACAGTAAAAAGATGCACTGACCACTATACTATTCTTACATGCAGACACACAATGTATGCACTGACCTATATATATGTGCACGATGCAAACGTTACACTGACCTTTATAAGCTTGAGGTAAAACATGCACCGACTTGGTTTGACATTATGCATGAATGTGCATAGACCATATATGCACTTATTACAAGCGCGCACCGATCTTGTATGGCATAATGAAAAAGGTGCGCTGACCTTGTTATGCCTAGTGAAGGATGTGCACCGACTTCATATCTCTGGGGCAGATGTGTGCACCGACCTTGTGTGCAAATGACAGAACTTGCACTGACTTCTACATGCGAAAGATGAAACATGCACTGACCTGTACATGCGCGATGCATAATCTGCACTGACTTTATGTGTGTTTCTACAGAAACGTGCACCGACTATATGCAAGCAAAATGAAAAACCTGCACCGACCTTATATGCATAATGCAAAAATATGCACTAACTTTATGTGTGTTTCTATAGAAATGTGCACTGACCCTATCAATGGCTAAGACCGATGTGCATAGACCTTTATTATGAACAAAGTCTATCATGCTCCGACCTTAGTATGAAATGTGTGTTTATGAAGTTATGAAATCCTAACAGTGTTGAACATCATTATTTATTAAAATCCAAGGGCTGAAAAACAAAATGTATTGTTTACAAGATCATACCCCAACCGTTACCCTAAAAGCTCGAGCTGGTAGCGAAGGCGTACCGTATTTCCTTATGGCATTGCAGAACCCCACACTATCATGCTGTGGGCGGACATAAGGGGCTTCGCATATGGACCCCATAATCCATGTGGTGGGATGGGCTGCCAACGCACCGATGCCCCACGTAGACCCCATAATCCACGTGGAACAGTAAATCCCTAAGGGAGACGCTGGAAAATCCAACAATCTCCCCTACAGCGGCACCTGGGGGATTTGAACCCTCGACCTCGCTCTGATACAAGTTTACAGGATCGTACCCCAACCATTGCGCTAAAAGCTCGAGCTGGTAGTGAAGGCGGACCATATTTCCTTATGGCATTATAGAACCCCACACTATCGTGCTGTGGGCGGACATGAGGGGCTTCGCACATTGACCCCATAATCCATGCGGCGGGATGGGTTGCCAACGCACTGATGCCCCACGTGGACCCCATAATCTACGTGGAACAGCAAATCCCTAAGGGAGACGTAGGAAAATCCAACAAAGTCTTGATTTGCCATGTCTGGAGGATAGTCAAAACTTGAATTCATTCATTAATCAACCTTAATTAACACCAAAAGGGTGAACAAAATCACATTGCAACTTAACAGTTAAAAAGATCAGAATTCTGCTCCAAATCGGCGCGCTCCAGATCCGACGCGCCCTAATCCGGTGCCTACCCCCTTCGCACCGTTTTAACTCTACACTCAAAAGCCACTGCAATCCCATTGACCCTAAACCGGCACAGCCTTATTCAGCGTGCCCCTCTCTCCTCCACGCCATTTAAACCCTCATCAGGACCGCGCCATTTAACCCTCTTTTTTCTACACTGCCCCGTGCCGTTTAAACCCTCAATGGGACCCCACTGTTTAACCACCTGTTCCTACGCTTTTTCGAGCCGGATTATTATATACCAAACCCCACGCCATTTTAATCCTCTACTCATACTTCTACCAACCCATTCATCCCTCATTTCTCTATGTCACTTAATTCACGGATGTCCCATGATTAATCAACAAAAAGAATCATTTGCTGGCATCTGGCCATAAGCTATTTCGGGTTTGTTTCTGCCATGCATCTTTATATACATGAATGTTTGCTCGTCAATGTTGCATATCCATCTTTTTAGACTTATGACGATTTACTACTGCTTATGTCTATATTCATTCAGCCCCGAGGGCCCACTATCTTGGCAATTAATCAAGGGTTTTCCTCCTTCTCGGAGGATGTAATTAACGTCATAACCTTTATGGTATGACGGACTGCTAGTCCCGACACGGACTTCACTTTCGTCTGACGAAGTTAGATCGAGCGCACAATAAACTTGTCACTTAGTGACTGGCACATCCACGCAATAAACAAATAAATCAAAAAAATCCAATAAATCTCAATTAATAAATAAACAAATGAAATATTCAAATAAATAATTTCCCCCTTCCCCCACACTAGACTAATGTCAATACAAAATTCGACAGCTCGGGGGATAAAGAAGATGAGATCCTAATCTCGCTCCCCGCCAGGTCCAGCACCCCAGTCCAAGCAGTCAAGGATTCCTCCTCGCCTCCTTGCGAGGATATTAGGACCGAAGAAGCTCCTCTTACCACCCAGCATGTCGAAGGACTCAGTTCGACAAACTCTCTTGATGAGGAAGTTACCCAGAGCACTGGCCATTTAGGATTGTCAGCTTTAGCAGGCAACTCCAGGGAAACCTCAGCAGCACCAGTCGACAACCGCTGGCAAGAAGCTAGCGGTCCAGACCAATCCTTGATGGAGTCCAGCAACAACAATTTGCCAGTCCCATCGTCATCAACCAGTGGCATCAAAAATCAAGAAATACACGAAGTCGACACCGATGATGAGGATTTCATCGACTTCTAACCCGCTCCTCCCGAGTTGGAGGACGGTGGCCAGGCAACCGTTGATGAACTCGTTGAAATCAACTTGGGCGAATATGAAGCCTACCAGCCAACATTCATCAGCACTCTCCTCACCGAAGTACAAAGGTGGGATTACAAGCAACTCTTGCTCGAATACAAAGACTACTTCGCTTGGACATACAAAGAAATGCCAGGGCTAGACCCCTCCATAGTGGAGCATGAGCTAGCCATTTCTCCCTCAGCCACTCCAGTCAAACAGCCATAGCGGCGTATGCGCCATGAGCTGGAACTCCAGGTCTCGGCCGAAGTCAACAAAATGGTGGAGGTCGACTCATCGAGCCGTGCATCTACCCGATCTGGCTCGCCAACATAGTCCTAGTAAAGAAGAAGAATGGTCAAGTCCGCATCTGTGTCGACTTCCAGGACCTTAACAAAGCTTGTCCAAAGGATGACTTCCCAGTTCCAATCACAGAAACCATGGTTGATATGACCACCATACATGAAGCCTTGTCTTTCATGGATGGGTCATCTGGTTATAACCAGATCCGGATGTCCTTCAAAGACAAGAACCACATAGCTTTTAGATCCCCCAAAGGGATTTTCAACTACAAACGCATGTCCTTCGGTTTAAAGAATACTGGTGCTACTTACCAAAGGTCCATGACCAGAATATTCGACGAGATGTTGCACAACATCATCGAGTGTTATGTCGATGATCTCGTTGTCAAGACTAAAAGGTGAGAAGCCCATCTACATGATCTGTGCCAAGTCTTTAATCGACTCTGACAATATGGGCTCAAGATGAACCCTATGAAGTGCGCCTTCGGCGTATCCAGCGGCAAGTTTCTCAGCTTCATCGTCAGATACCGAGGATTTAAGGTAGACCTCTGCAAGATCAAAGCGATCTGGGAACTTCTACCACCCAGGAACCTCACCAAGCTCAGATCCTTCCAAGGTAGACTGGCCTACATTCGAAGGTTCATCTCAAACCTCTCCGGTCGATGCGCGCCTTTCAGCAAACTGATGAAGAAAGTGTTGACACCCGTTTTATGACCAATAAGTTGGGTCATCTCCTTGTTTATTCTATATGATGCTCAAGTTATTCCCGTTCATTAAGCTCTCTTGATCAGTTGGAGGCTTATTTCATGGGTCTTCTTCTCTTGGTTGAATCTGGTTTCCTCAGCGCTTTCATTATTTGATGAAGCTTAGCAAGCTCTTATCATTCTTGGATATTATTATCTCTAACGGTCCATACCAGGAGCATTACGTTCTTCTAACGCATTGGCCCTGGACCATTACACCTTGAAGAGTCCTGAGGCTTAAGGCCTTTGTTTCAATCTTTATCCTTTGGCCTATCCGTTGTCTCTAACGGTCTGTCGTGCAGCCGTTACGTTCCTATAACGCGTCCACCCATGGCCGTTACATTCATTCAAGAGTCCAACTGTTTTGATCTTATTCCTGTTGATCTTATCTCTTTGGGGATAAGGTTAGTGTGACGGTCTCTCCCTGGCGCGTTACCTCTCTGTGACGGTCTATCGTATAGCCGTTATGTCCAACAGAGAGTCCTGGCTGGTCTGGTCTTTTCTCTGTTACTCCGTAGTCAAGTTGAGAGTTTGATCTTATGATTTCTCTTCCAAATCTGATCCTCAGGACCTTCTATTTTTTTCTATGGACTCTTGGGAGTATTATCTTTAAGAGTTTGCTAAGAGTTATTCTCTTTTCTTGCTGGATTATCCTCTACTCGACCAGAGATTTCGAGGGCCTATAAATAGCACCCTTGACTTCATGGCCTAGGGGGGAGAAATCTGGGGTTTGCGTCGAAGTGTTGCCGCTTTCTGGAGTCATATTCATCCAAGAGGAACTGATTTCTACGTCCATCTGCATCACAGTCCAGGGAGTACTTTGGTTTTGGGTCTTAAAGTGCATAGTTTGCATACTTGTGTTCCTCCCTTTCTCCTCCCATAGCAGCATTGTCCCACTTCTTTCTCTCACGTTCTCCACTGTTTTCATCATCTAAACATCCTTCCCACGTTTTAAAATGCCCAGAGGGTTAAAAAAACCAAAACTCCCTGATATTCCCCTTTCCTTTTGCATGATCTTAAGTCCTTTGAGAATTGATACTATATTGTTTAAAGGGCTAATTTGGGGTTGTTTTCTGGTGTTTCACGTTCTTTGGCAGGTTCACAGAGTTCATTAGACTAGGCCCAAGCTTTCTGGCCGGCTGGAAGGTTTGGAGTTCAAAGAATTCATAGGTTGTTGCTGCAGGTTCTCTGACGGTCTTGGTCAGGCGCGTCAGGCTTCTCTAACGGTTCATCGGGCGACCGTCACACTCCTGTGACGCACAGGTGCCAGACCGTTACACTCAGTTGATCTGTAGATTTCACTGGTTTCTCTCTCCCGTGGGCGGGTGCATCATCCTCCTATTTCTAAGGTATTGATCAGGTCTTTGGCTTGTTTTATTACCTTAGTGGCGATCACTTTCTTTCCTTAGTATTGGGCATTGATTTCTCTCTCATATCTCTTATTTCCTTTGCTTGTTCAACCCACGTGGCGTGTTTTTATTTACTCCTTGCTCCACGCTCCGGCGTGTGTTTTTCTTTGCCTTCTTTAGCTTAATTCGATTGAGATAGCATTGCCCATGCTAGAGCCAGTTCTGGTTGCCTAGGTTCATGGTTTACATGTTCATAGGTTGATTGAGATCATTGTTTTTGCTTATCATCTTTATCACTCATCACAACCACATAAGAGAAGGAAGCAAAACAAATCAACAGATGATTTTTTGGCGATCACGGTGGGACAACTTGTGCCAATCGTGCTTTTTGATCTCTGTTAAACCTGCCATCATTTCCTTGTTTGGTTTTCCCCGGATTTCCCTTCTATTTTCCTGCTATTTCTGGTTCCCTGGCTCCTCTGACGGTCTCCTGTCCCTGCGTTACACTGCTTCTGACGGTCTGGTATTCGACCGTCACTTACCTCTGACGCAGGCCCCCTAGACCGTTACACTCTCCAGGCAAGTATGCATCCCGAGGTGCATTTTCTTTCCGCAGTTTCTGCTATGATCTTTTGCTTGGGTGTTATCTGATCTCCTCCTCAGTTAGTTCATTTACTCATATCATTGTTTGCATACTTGTTTGCTAGATTCTAGGTTAGAATTTTGCATGCACCCCGGTGCACATAGGTTCATGCATACTTTCATTCATTAGATTGCATTATTCTACCTTGGTGTGCGGACCTCTCGTCTCCATATTCCTTGGGGCCGACTAGGAAATCACACCAGGGACCTCCATAAGTCCCCGCAAGCCGTGGATTCCCACATGGACGCCGGGCTAGTTGTACCTTTCCCACCCCGTGTCTAGGGTTGCATAAGTGAAGAAGTGATTAATATTTAGAGTCAAACCAAGCCTTACATCGCTCTCCTATCAGAAACCCATTGGTTGAGAGCACATTTTCAATTAATCCACTAAAGTTCCAAAGGAGAAATCATAAAATCCTGCTCATCATCTTAAGCACTTGGTTGACTTTGAGTGTCTTCATTACTTCCTCACATACATCTTTGTTAAGAATCACCTAAGTTTGAGTGCTCATTGTGTGATTGTTTTTTGTTTTGTTTGCATATTTCTAAGGTTGTCCGTTGCATGTGGAGTCATCTCCATCCGTTAGAGTCTTCATCGCCTGGCGGTGATTCCCTCTCCTCATCTCATTTCAATCCACTCTTCGAATCTACCATGGCTTCCTTTGATCTTCCTCGATCTCAGGAGGACTCTCTTCCTCAGGGCCTTCTAGAGGATCCCTCTAGGGTCGTCTCGTTCCAGCCCAGGGAGGAACCCCTTCTTCCCTCATCTTCCATTCCTACGCAGATTGCTCCATCCACTCAGAATCCTCCTCTTCCTTCCGCCAATTCAATTCTTCAGATGATGGCCCAATTAGACCCGGCCCAGCTTCAGGCAGTCTACCAGGTTATGCAGGGGTCCAATACCCCGCCTTCTCCCATTGTCTTTGGTCAATCCAACCCGTCCGTTGCTCAACCTAGAGCCGACGGGCCCACTATTCAGCCCGTTGATCTTACTCCGGTCCAACCCAGGACCCTCCGCTTCTCCAATCTGAAATGGGCCAGTCTTCTGGTTCGGCCCAGCAGTTCCTTGATAAGGGCAATACCTTTGTCCCTCCTTTTCCGTCGGATCATCATATCTCAGGCCCAGCTGTGCCGCAAGTTCTTGTTGGTCCGAATGATTTTATGTGCTCTCAGCAAGGGGCAGCCCAGGTCCAATCTAATGTGGGTCATCTTTCGATCCATCATCCTTCTTATGGGCCATCTCCTCCATATGCTTACCCTTCTGTTCCTCAAAATCCATCCTTTACTGTCCCTGCTCCCTCCCGAGAGCAGGAGTTGCTTGATAAGTGGGCCGCCATGCAGCAGTAGCTCGACTTCCTTCAAAAGCGGGTTGGCCCTCAATCTTTGACAGACGTTCCAGTCCCTAGTTTTCAGAACATCCGGTTCCCTCCACAGTCCGAGCTCCCCAATTATAGAAAGTACGATGGGAACAACAACCCTTTTGTTCATATGGGAGATTTCTTATATGAGTCGGCTCAATTTCAGTATGATGATCGCCTCATGGTGTATCTATTTCACCGATCGTTAGATGGTGTTGCACTGGAATGGTTTTATTCTTTACCATTGGAAGACGCCGAGAGTTTCAAGACAGTAAAGGATAAGTTTATTCAAAGGTTCCAAGATAGAGTCGGCCCAGAATATTCATTTACTGATCTAGTAGCCGAAAAGATGAAGTCAGATGAGGAATTTTCTACCTATGCAGACCGATGGAGGCAGATGGCCGCCAGAGTGCCCGGCCACATTCCGGAGGAGGAGAAGGTCAAATTGTTAATTTCTAATGCCACTCCGACCTTCCGCAATATTCTAGCCATGAATGACATAGCCAATATGCATCAACTTTATAGCCGAGCGCGCTTTATTCAAACACAGTTCAAGGATTTCCCCATACACTCACTATTTGAAAACCAAAAGCCCAAGTATCACAAGAAACCTCAAGGGCCGGTCACCGAGGGGATCCAAACGAATGAGCAAGTTCAAGCAGTTGCTTTCCCGTTCCAGGCCGCACCCTTCCGCTTCCCTCAAAATCCTCGCACTCCACAGAATCCCGCTCCTCAAAACTTCCAGGCCACTCCACAAAACCCTCCGCCTACCTTCACCATTCCACAAAATACCTTCGCCGCACCACAGCAACCACCACCACCTACACAATACCACAACGTCCCTCCACCCAACGGCTATAACAACAACAACAATAATAAGCGCCCGGCTCCTAAAAGGGCACAATACCCACCTTTGCCAGAAACTCTCACAGATATCTTCTCGGCTCTCATGTCAATCAATGTTATACAACTTCCTTCGAAACGGCCTGTCTGGAACCCGACCGTTGATCAGACCAAATACTGCATGTTCCACAGGCAGCCAGGCCACACAATTGAAGGATGCTTTCAGTTCAGGGACCTGGTATATGATCTTCACGAAGGACAGAGAATTGATTGGGCTGAGATGCACAAGGCCATTGTTGAAATTAGGGAAAAGAGAAGGCAGCCGCCGAGGCAGCAAGTGCAGCAGCAATAAGCACCGCAGCCGCAGCAACAGCCACAATAGCAACAGCAGCCGGTTCAAGACTTGGGGATCCACCAGAACCCGATGCCGAACCATCCTCCCGCTCCGTAGCCTCAGCCGCCGGCACCGGCTCAGGTCAATGTTGTCCAACCCCTAGTTCCCAACGCCGGGTGGTCTTTTGATGATGACAACGCTATGTCGCAAGTAATGGCCCTCCACCATAACTACCACAATCCCCTTGCTCCATCTAGCATCCTACCTACACATCCAACACCTTCACCACTCATTCTCCCATTCACACCCACTCCAGTAACTCCGCCACCACTCGCAATTCTGTCACACCCACCACTAGCTACCCCCCGCTACCATCATCACACCGTCACCCAATCCTTCACTCATCACCACGCCTCCACTATCCTGTCCTCCCTCCGTATCATCACCCATCATCACCACCCCGCCTCCCTTTAATCCCTCACCCATCATCCGCCCATCGCCGCTCATTACCTCCACCAACACCATATCCTACCAAATCCTTCCTCCCACACCGCCTCTTCCACTCATCCACACCACCGGGCCAGTAATATCCTCCCCTGATGCCGTGCCGGCACAAAACCTCGCCTTACGGAGCGGGCGATTATTCCATCGGAACTATCCCACTGCTTCCAACCCTCAATCTTCCCAACTGGCTGCCGAGCAGGAAGAGGCCGAACCTCTACCGGGTACCCAGTATGACTTGCTACATCATCTGGACAGGGTGCCCGCTAAGATATCAGTCCTAGAGCTTATCAAGAGATCTACCCTTCATCAAGATGCTCTCAGAAACTTCTTACAAAAGGTGATGGTCAGTGAGGACATGGCAGTTGACAGTTTACCCACAGCACTGGCAACAATTTCCAAAGGGCCGGCAATCACGTTCGCAGAAACCGAGCTATCTCCCCCAGAAGCTCGGCAAATGCCACTTTGCATCACAATTACTTTGAACAAAGTCAGTATCGATGCCGCACTGGTTGATACAGGGGCATCGATTAACGTGTGCCCGCTCAGTACTCTTCGAGCTTGCAACATCCCAGAGGAATTACTCCGACCAACCCCCACCACCATAGCTGCGTATGACAACTCAAGAAGAGCCTGTCATGGGGTGGTCACTATTCAAGCGGAGCTCGGGCCCCTTACCATGCCCGTAGAATTTTATGTGCTAGACATTGACCCTATGTTCAAGGCTATCTTGGGTCATCCATGGATTGACACTCTCGGCGCTGTACCCTCCACTGCACATCAATGCATTAAATTCCCTTTCCAAGGGAGGGTCGTCAAAGTTAAGAGTTTATCCACGGTCCAATCGGTGAAGGCTATTTCAGAAAAGGTTCTTCCCACATTATGGCCAAGCAGTCGGCCCGTTATGTCAGTGCTGGATCTGAACTTTTCTTGGGCTTATACACCCCGCAAGCCCGTCACTACAACGGTTAATATCAAGGTGATGCCCCAGATCTGAGATTCCGAGGGCTGGGACATTATACTGAAGCTAGGCTACCAACCGGGGAGAGGCCTTGGTGCTCAATTGCAAGGAAGAACTAAGCCCATCCCCTAAGGCAGAAAAATGAACAGGAGAGGTCTCGGCTACCGAGAAACTGCATTGTCTATGATGGGTGATTCTGGGCCACTCACCTGGGACTACCGTCAACATTTTGTTCGAGGGCCTCTCCAGCCCGGCACATTAGCTCCACAGCCAGCTCCACCAAGGAAAGATACAGTCTGTCCAATTGCCAGTCCGCCCCCAGTGCTAAGAGGGCCAGTTGATGATGTGATTGACTATGGTCAAGCCCTTCAGGGGCTATTTCACGAAGAAGACTGCCAGAAGCGTCAAGAGGGTCGGCTCGTCCAATGGGGGTCGAAGAAGTAGCCAGTTCAGCATCCACGGGAGAAGGGGAGCTCGCCGATTGTCTTTTCTTGGTCTCCCTCTCACTTTCAATCTCTCCTCCAGCAATGGGAATTCTTATCCCGTCTTCCTCCTATCATGGTAAATCCATCCTTCATTGACCCACCTGAAATTCTATTCGTTCCTTGTGCCTTGCGGGCATTGCCCGCACATTGATCTATCCACTCTATTCACTCCTCCTCCCCCCAACGCCCAACTCCACGAGATGTGGTTATCTTCCTCCGATCCATTCTTTGATTGCATCTTCCCAGAGTTATTCCCCATGCAACTTCCGCCTCCTCCATCCTGTTGTGTAGTCTCCACTGATCTCCAAAAAAAAAACGTCAAATTCGGAACGGAGAGTTCAGTGGAAGATTATGCTACCTTGTCTCCATCCTCCTTCCAGGGGCACGAGTCCCCTGCTCCTTCCTTTCCACTAGATTTTCTTTCCCCTAGGTTAGGATTAGGGTCCGTCGAGTCTGGGGAAGTAGAGTCAGTTAGATCTAGAGAAGTAGGGTCTTGTTCTAGCTCGTCCAACCCTTCCTCCCCTGAGCCGCGCCCGCTTGCGTGTCCTCCCAAATCCATTCCTGATAGGTTCCTGCGAGATCTAGCTCAGCGTTGTCATGCTCTTTTGAAGTGTCCAGAATTTGTTGCTACGGCAATTATGATTGAAGATGAAGAGGAAATAGAGGAGGTGTGGAGCGATGACGGACTCGGCGTCTATGAGATCCTGGATGAGAAAGATCCAATCGATGAGGACAACAACGTAGATGACACTTCCGATTTATATGCACAAGGACTAAAGAAATTCGACGAGCCATCATCGGCAGTAGATGAACCTACGAAGGAAATACATTTGGGAACTGAAGAAGACCCAAGGCCCATCATTTTTGCCGCTAATCTCCCTTCGCAAGTAGAAGAAGAGTTAATCAAGGTTCTAAGGGAGTATAGTGATTCTTTCGCCTGGTCTTATGAGGACATGCCAGGTCTTGACCCCTCTTTGGTGGAACATCGACTCGTGCTTAAACCAGGGGCAACACCTGTAAAACAACGGTCAAGAAGATTTCACCCCCATATGGCCTTGAGGATTAAGGAAGAAGTCGACAAGTTGTAGAAGGCCAGATTCATTAGAGTTGTTCTATATCCTCAGTGGGTGGCAAACATAGTCCCTGTCATCAAGAAGGATGGAAAGGTGCGTATCTGCATCGATTTCAGGGATCTTAATAAAGCATGTCCCAAAGATGATTTTCCGCTGCCTCACATAGACGTCCTAGTAGATAACACTGCTGGGTACGAGGCTTTGTCGTTCATGGATGGGTACTCAGGTTATAATCAGATCTGTCTTGCTCCGGAAGATCAAGAGAAAACTTCCTTCACCACGCCCTGGGGCACGTACTGTTACGTGGTTATGCCGTTCGGTTTGAAGAACGCGGGTGCCACCTATCAGAGGGCGATGATGGCCATTTTCCACGACATGATGTATATCTATATGGAAGCTTACGTGGATGACATTTTGGTGAAGTCAAGGACTAAAGAAGAACACCCCTCTATTCTGGCTAAGGTGCTGCAAAGAGCCAGGGAGTACAAACTAAAAATGAATCCGAAGAAGTGGTTATTCAGAGTCTCTTCAGGGAAGCTGCTAGGTTTTATAGTGAGCAAACGGGGGATTCAGATTGATACTAACAAAGCACAGGCCGTCATGGACATGCCTCCACTGAAGAACATCAAGGAACTTCGAGGATTGATTGGTCGATTGCAATTCATCAGAAGATTTATATCCCAACATTCTCAAAGGTGCCGCCCGTTTTATGAATTGCTTAAGGCGGGGGTTAAGTTTGAATGGAATCAAGACTGTCAGAAGGCCTATGAGGACCTAAAAGAATATCTATCCAATCCCCCAGTTTTGCAACCTCTTGTCCCTAGGAAACCCCTAATCCTATACATCTCAGTCATTGAGGACTCCCTACGGGCGGTCTTAGCACAAGTAGATGATGAAGGGAAAGAGCGGGCTACTTATTACCTCTCTCGGTTGTTTAACCCAGCTGAGTCCAGATACACCGCTATGGAGAAGACTTGCGCCGCCTTAGTGTGGGTAGCTCAGAAGCTTAAACATTACTTTCTTGCCCACCTAGTTAGGTTGATCTCTAGAATGGACCCAATCCACTATCTCTTAGAAAAGCATGTCCTTTCTAGTATGTTAGCTCGTTGGCAGAGTTTCCTCTCCCAATTCGATATAACTTTTTTCGTTCAGAAGGCGGTCAAAGGGTACGCCATCGCTGAGCATCTTGCCCATCTCCCCATTCCTCACACTGACTCTATTCAGGATGATTTCTCTGATGAGCATCTCTCTGCTGTCTCTCATCATCCCTTTTGGTCTCTGCACTTCGATGGTGCACTCAATTCTCAAGGCCGAGGGATCGGCGCTGTTCTGCTCACTCCAGAGGGAGTGACTATTCCCTTTGCTTATCAACTTCGATTTCCTGCTACCAACAACATCGCCGAGTATGAGGCTCTCCTAGCCGGATTGAAGCACGCCTATCTCCTAGGCGCGTGCTATTTGAATATCATAGGAGACTCTCAGCTCGTCCTGCGGCAAGTTCCGTCTACTTACCGCACTCGTGACCCCAAGCTCAAGCTTAATCAAGATCTGGTCACGCTCCTTGCTAGGCAATTTCGTAAGCTGATCTACATCCATACTCCTAGGTCTCAGAACATTCTAGCCGATGCCTTAGCTTCGCTCGCTTGCTCCCTATCTTTCCCTCTCAGTCGGAGCACTGAGACTATCATCGTTCAGAGACTGGATGCACCCTCTCTTCAGGATCCTTGGTATATCAACCTTAGGAAAGCTGTAGAGGCGAGGGCTGAGAAGGAAGACCTCAAGGAAGTATCTCTGATGGAGCTAGAAGAGATCCTAGAGGAAGAAGAATTACCTTGGTATCATGAAATTGAGTTGTTTTGCAAAGACGGATCGTTCCCAGAAGGGGCAAATGCCGAGCAGCGCAAGTCAATAAGGAGATCTGCCTCAAGGTATACCATTGTTGCAGGAGAACTATACAAGTGCACTATCAATGGAATGCTCATGAGATGCTTAGATGATGATGAAGCTTGGAAGGTGGCTGAAGCCGCCCATTCTAGTGAGTGTGGAGGTCATGTCAATGGCCAGGCTCTAGCAAAGAAGATCCTTAGGCAGGGCTACTATTGGCCCACTCTAGAGAAAGATTGCTCCCTCTACGTCCGGAGGTGTCTGAAGTGCCAACTCCACGCTGACAAAATTCACGCTCCAGCTTCATCTCTCCATCCTCTTTCCGCTCCTTGGCCATTCTCTATGTGGGCTTCCAATGTTGTCGGCCCGCTCGGTGATCCTAATTCTCAGATCAAGCAGAAATCATTTATCCTTACCGCCACTGAGTACTTCACCAAATGGGCCGAAGTAGAGGCCTACGCGGAGATCAAAGCTTCAACGGTGTGCCGCTTTATCATGAAGAATATCATCTCGCGGTTTGGAGTGCCAAGCAGCATCATTACCGACAACGGACCCCAGTTCGTCTCCCAAGAGCTCAAGGACCTATGTAAGAAGTTCAATATTGCATTGCATCATTCATCTCCATATTATCCTCAAGGCAATGGTCAAGCCGAGGCCACCAACAAAACCCTTCTCAAAATCATAAAGAAAACATGCGAATCTCATAAGTTTTCTGATTGGCCAGAAAGATTAGTGGAAGCTCTATGGCCTTACCGCACCTCCGTCCGTACCCCAACGGGACAAACTCCCTATGCTCTTACCTATGGGATGGAGGCGGTGCTCCCATATGAGATCTTGATCCCTTTCCTTAGAGTGCAGCTCGATAAGGAACTTAATCTCGACGAACGTCGAGAGGCATTGCTTGTTCAGCTGGAACTCTTGGATGAGAAGAGGATGAACGGGGCCGATCACGTATCCGTTTATCAAAAGAGAGTTTCGCGTTATTTCCAAAAGAAGGTGATTGAACGTAAATTTCAAAAAGGTGACATGGTTTTGAAGCGCAAATTCATTCGGTCTGCAGGTCCTAAGTCTAAATTGTAACCTAACTGGGAAGGGCCGTTCGTTGTAAAAGAGGTTTATCCAGGGAATGCTTATCGATTAGTGAACGCAGAAGGTGAGGAGCTCTCTCACGCTTGGAATAGATTGTATCTTAAGCGTTTCTTTCCTTAGAGTCTAATCAGTGCCACCTCGGCAGCGAGGGATTCCCTTCCTTTCGCTATAAGGGTCCCGAGTACGGCAATCACACACTACACGACATCCCTGGTCAGGTTTCCCGCTTTGTAAACACCGTTTCTCCTCAGCCATGCTTTGGGGGAAAATCAAGGTCCATGTCCGTTTCTTTCTTCAGCTAAACCCAGAGGCAAGAGGTGAATAAGGAGGCGATGACCAATCTAGGCACCCTGACGAGAGGAGGTCTCAAATAGGGGCAGTCCATCATGACCTAACGCCACAAGCAAAGAAAAAAAAAAGAGGAGAAAAAGAAAGCAAAGGAGCAATCTTTGTGACAAAAGCAAAAGTATTATCTCAAAAGTCTACCCCACCAGAATTCCAAAGCTCCAGAAAGGTAAAAAGAAAGAAAGCTAGGCATGGCAAGAGTGGCAGTACAGTTCCCCGCGGGACGAATGAGCCCGGTCGCATGCATGCCTAGAGTGGACTAAGGTTCAATGACGGACACAAAGCCCCGGCGCAATAGACCGAATCTCTAGTGGGTTCTCAGGAGAAGAACTCAAGTCCTAAAAACTCCTATATCTGGCCTAAGCTTACCCCCGTCTTCTATTTTCCTTTTTTAGGATCAAGACTAGTACCCTGGGTATGGCCTTGGTAGAGACACCGTCATGCAAGTTGGGCCTCGGTCAGGGGTTGTCACCTTATCGCACGCCAACCTCGGGAACTCTCGTTACAATAAGAAGGAACCACGTTGTCGGGGGAAGGCACTGGTTTCAAAATCCAAAAACATCAAATATATTTCAAAATCTAAAAAAATCATATATGTCAAAATCCAAAAAAACATCAAATATATTTCAAAATCCAAAAAAATCATATATGTCAAAATCCAACAAAAACACCAAACATTTTCAAAATCCAAAAAAAACATCAAATATATTTCAAAATCCAAAAAAATCGTATATTTCCAAAATCCAACAAAAACCACATATTTCAAAATCCAAAAACATCAAATATTTTTCAAAATCTCACAAAAAAATCATATATTTCCAAAAACTCCAAAAAAACACCATCACACGCATTGCATGCATCGCATTATTGCTATTATATCTTTCCGCCTATTTGATAAGGCTCCACCCCTTGACCAAATATCAAGAAACGGTCATTCTCTAACTTGTTTTAAGGCAAGGGGTTGAGTCTAAGAACAGATCTAACTTGTCTCTTGTCTAAGTGTGTGCAGAATGCAGATTCAAGCTCAAGGTTGAAATCTTACAATCATACGGGTTCAGGACTATGACGCGCCATCTCCAGGCCGTCACACTCATCTAACAGTCTATCATGGACCGTCACTTTACCTTCAGGCATTGGCTTTGTTTTCTCAGCAGCTCTCTCTCTAATGGTCTGGGCCACGACCGTTACTTCCTTCTAACAGCCTATCGTTGGACCGTTACACCCTCCAGAGAACTTAATTCTCAGTATATCCTTCCTGACGGCCTATCTCCGACCGTTACATCCTTCTAGCGGCCCTTCTCAGGACCGTTACATGCTCTAGAGGCTGTGTTCTTCAGATCATTCTAGCCAAGTCAAGCCACAACTCGTGCGCATAACAACTAAGGCATTCCCATCTCATTCAAATAAACTTAATGCAACATAAGATTAATAAGGTTTCAATTCTGATTGTCAATTACACCAACATCTTCCATCATGAAAAAAAGTCAAACTACATTCAGTTTCTTATCCGCAAGAGGGTGAATCTTCCTCAATTCCTTCACGTAGCCGCGGCGTGCTTCGTCGTTCTCTTCCACTTCTTCTTGCCACGGACGCACCTTGCGGATCTCCCACATGGTCAGCGCGTTCCGAACCGCTCTTTCATCCTCCTCGGTCCCCATCTTCCTAGGTAGAAGGGGAGGGTAGTGTGATAGTGCAGGAGCCTCAATCTGAGGTAGTCCGATCTGAAGATGGCACCGGTGCGGGTTGTAGATCGCCATGGTAGTGTTTCCCACTAACTGGAAGTCCAGGCCTTGACGCCGTGGTATTTTAAGGAAAATGCTCCAAAGGATTCTTGGTCGCATGATGAATTTCTCTATTGGCAAAGTGTTGAAGAAGAGGCGCCATTCATCTCGTGTTTTCTTGTCCGCCGTCTTGCATTCAACCTGTGAAGAGAATCCAGAAGCACCTCCAATAAAGAACAAAGGGTGGCTCCTGAAGATCCGGCTAGCAGAAGTTACATCTTCTTTGGGTTGGAATTTGATTCTCACTCCCATCCAACACTCGAGGAGTATCATGGAACCAAATAGAGGTCCTCCTAAGCAAGTAGAGCTTAGTCCTTCATAGAGATATGAGAGGATCGCTTGAGAGATGGACATTCCCCTCCACAACCCACTAATAATGCTGAGATTTTGGGTATCTAAGAGGTGGTCGGTTGTAGTGAAAAGGAAGACTCCACATAAGCAAACCGACACCACCTTGGCTATGGCTTCGTGTCTCTCCCACTTGTTTTTGCAATGAGACACTATCCACTGTGCCATGGGTGTCAAATGTATGTGGTGTGGGCTGATCATGGTCCTCACGTCCTTTGGATTATGGATGAAATCACTCAAGATCAAGGACGGGTCAATAGGCTCCACCGTATAGCAAACTAGATCCTCATCCCCCGCCTTAGTCTTAGGAAGGGCTAGGTAGGTTCCTACCTCCTCTAATAGGACTGTAGCTTCAAAGGATGGGAAGATGAAAGTATGTGTTTGTGGATGCCACAATTCTATGAGGGCTGAAATGCTTGGCCAATCTAAAGATAATTTCTGAAGGTTCTTGGCTAAGACCAACAAGGGTTGGAGGTGCCATGCCCTAAGGATTGCTACAACTTCTAAAGGGAGTTCCTTGATCATGGGAGCCACCCACTTCAAATTGGAATAGCATCTTGGACCGGGAAGAGGCTAAGAAGAAGAGGAAGATCATGAGGAAAGATGAAGTGCAAAATTGATGAACTTGGCTAAGGTAATAGGAGCTTACCACTCTTTGAGCATTAGAGCTTAGATGTTTGGGAATTGAGGTCAGCCTTTGTAGCTCTCCGTGTTCTTTTCTCGCGGCTTTAGGTCCGGTATAGATCTTCTCTTCCATGGCCATCATCTCGAAGCTTCTCTTCATCATGTTTCCTGCCCTTAGGAGAGGTTCTTCAGCCTTCTAGCAGAGAATTCAGCAAAGATACGATTTTGGCTAAGTTTCCAGTTTTTAAAGGCTCGCTTGTGGCTTTAAAGTGATAAGATTTGGATTAGAAGGCTTTATCTTAAGTCTGGTAGGAGTCTAGAGTGGATTGAGGGTTTCTTATCTCAGGATTTGCCTCTCACGGCACAGTCCGTCTCGGAGTACGTTTCATTCTCTAACGGTCTATCGTAGGGCCGTCACTTGCCTCTGACGCGCCAGCACTGGGCCGTCACATTTCCTGTGGGTTTAATTTAGCCCAATCTTGTTCTGTCAAGCCTGACGATCTAGCATCAGGCCGTTACTCCTTGTGACGATGGACCCTGAGCCGTCACATTTTCTGCTACTCGGTCTTGGCTTCTTCTCGTTCAATCACTCTTGACGGTCTGATCACAGCCGTTACTTGGCTCTAACGCTCACATCCGAACCGTCACATTTTCTACAAGTTGCCCTGGCATAGCACTGCTCTGCCATCTTTAACAGTCTAGCATTTGACCGTTACACAATTCTGACGCCCCATCTGTGGACCGTCACGCTTCCTGCTGCCTAGCTTGGCAACCTAGCCTCTATTTTTTTTAACGCCCTCCGCCTGATGCGTTATATGACCCTGACGGTCTGGATCAAGACCGTTACTTTGTCTGCTGCTGTATTGGTGCTATTTTGTTCTGCGTATGATTAGACCTGGCGGTCTTACACGCTTTCCAAGCATTTATCCTGCCCATTCTTTCATCCACACATCACGCCTCATCCATGCCCATTTCATTTGCACAAATTCATCCATTCTTTTCCACATATCCACGCACGTTACCTCATCCTGTTCACACATCTTCGCATTGTCTCGGCATTTCCATTCACATATTCTTACATTTCATGAATTCACACATTCACATCATTTGATCCTGCCATTCCCGCATTTCATGCATCCATTCATTCACATAAAAATCACAACAAAACACAAAAAAGATTTTCATTCATTTCCATTTACATGTATAAGTAATAAGAAAAAACTAAAAACAAGCTCATTCGACCGGCTTATCTGCCGGGCCGCCATCATCATCTTCGCCCTCGGGTCTCCTCACAGGTGGCGCTATGGAGGCACTCTCCTCCTGCTGTCCCCTCTCCACCCTCTCATTCCTCCGCTGTCCAGAAGAACTGGCAAGGAAATCTGCTACTGATCCACTCGGGGCAACGTTCCTCCGCGCCCTACTCTGAGAGGCACTCCGCTCTGGTCATCGGCCCATCATCCTCACTGTGCGCTCCATCATCCGTAGCTCGATCTTCAACTCAAAGATCTGACGCCGTGTCTCTCGGGCCTCGGTCCGGTAGCAATCCAAGTCTGCTGTCCCGGTCTGGAGTCTCTCCACCTCGGCTCGTGCCTGAGCCAGCTCTGTCCGGAGCTACTCTGCCTCTAACCGGAGTCCCTCTACCTCCGATCATCCTCGCTCTGCCTCTGTCCGATCCTGCCTCACCTCAGCCACCGTTGCTGCCAGCTCTCTCGCCTGTAGTTCACATTTCATTATAGTTAGTCGCATAAGCATTTAATTTGCATAAACATAAGCATTTTAAGTCAAAGCATTTAGCATCTTACCCGCTCTGCGAGGGTGGCCTCCGCCTCCTCGGCCCGGGCAACCGCTTGAGCGAACTCGGCGTCACGCTCGGCCCTACCTCCGGCAGGTTGTGACGATGACGATGGAGAGTCCGGTCCCGCTCTTTGGGCTCCCTCAGCCCACTGCATTTGGAAATCATTGGTCAGTCCATCATGGTCAGCATAATCATAAAACATAATCATTTGAAGTCCTAGGTTTTAGAGTCTTACCAGGAGCTCCAAGGCGGCCCGGTACTCGTCCCGCTGCTGGACGGTGGCATGGAGTAGCCCCTCGAGCTCGGCTATCCTTCCCTCAGGGTCTAGCTGCATTTAAAAAGCCTATGAGTCAGTGCATATAATAATTTTCATATAAGAGCATTCAGAGTTTAGGGTTTAGAATTGCATACCGGTCATCGGGTACCTCGGTACACCTGGTCCCCGTACAGTCGAGCGAAGGCCTTCAAGTATGCCTCATCGCTCTCATCCCGCTCCTTCACCGCTCTGCCCCGCTTGTTCCAGTCGTGGACATACTTCACCTTTTGGGTGCACCAATCCACGTCACCGCTAATGCCCTTTGATGACTTGCTCAGGCGCTCGTCACTACGGCGTGGAAAGGTCACCTCGGGCTGGTGTAGTCCCCGAGTCCGCAGGATCAACCGGTAGTGGAGTGGCTCGATGATATAGATGCAGTGCAACCATATGTCTTGTCCCTGGTACGAGAGGGCTGCCTCCACCCATGGCTGTCCCTCGTAGCTCTCGTCTCGGTATGGGGTCCATCTCACCTGAGAAGCATATATTCCATGTCAGCATTTAGAAGTATTCATAAACATTCATAGAAGCATTTAAAGCATTTAGAAAACATTTTTGAGTTCGGGCTTACTGTCATGTGCGGGAAGGAATCCAAGTCGTCCTGGATCGCCCGGGTCAATCTGATGATCGACCACGGGTCCCTCGCAACCACCCATCGTCTGGCGATCGGGATCCGCCTGGGGCGGAGTAGTGTGCCTCTCCCGATGCCTGGGAGGTACATGTAGCTCCATATCTGCATGTAGAAGTCTAATGTCAGTCGCATAATCATTTTCATTTGCATTTTCATGCACATAATAAGAAGCATTTAAGTTTACTTGTAGGAAAGGCGAGAAGCCACCTAGCATCGTCTGCCGATTCGTGGTGCTGAGCGACTCGAACAGGAAGGCTAGCACTGCCGCCCCCCATGCATATTTCCTGACTCTGCCTAAATCTCTGATCATCGGTAGCATCCTGCAACTGATGACGTCTGCTCGAGTCACGAACAGGAGCTTCCCGAACAAAAGCATCAGGAATCACCTCAGGACGTGATCTCCCTCCTGTCCTGCCTCTGCCGCCACATGTGGGTGCACCTGCTCTATCACTCAGTCTATGTGCTCCTCCGGTAGCTCGCCCACAGCTATGGCTGCTCCTCTCAGTCCTAAGCTCTCCTGCAGTCACGATCTCGAGAGCTGGGATGATGTCTGGCCCAGCGTGATCAGATCTAGCCCCAGCAGCTCCTGGGCCATCTCTCGGTAATCCCTGTAAGTCCACCCCGTCACTGCAGCTCTGTGGACTCTCAGCCCGGCAATCCTCGCCATGTCTTCCAGTGTAGGGATCATGTGACCCCACGGGAAGATGAACGCCCTGCTGATCGGATCCCATCTCTCATGCAAAGCGTACAGCAGCGGCGTGTCCATCCTGATCGCCTTGATGCTCAGCACCTCGGCGAACCCCATCGCTGCGAGTCTCTCTCTCTGGTAATCGGGCAGTGCCTGGTACACGGCCCGGATCTGTAGCCATGATATCCTTGTTCATCTTTTCCCCTACATTCATTTAGGGCATAAGTTCGTCAATCGCATTATAGAATCATTGCATCGTATTTATAAAATGAAAAACAAAACAAAAATTGAATAATTGAAAACCTAAAAATAGTTTTGGGTCTCTGGTGGATGTAACGGCCCTGGGGTGGGGCATTACATGGCTCTAACGCACCAAGGGTGATGCGTTAGGTTTGTGACGGTCGCTGGAAGGACCATCACATTCTCTGCTAATGGGTGTTTTGTTAGGTTCGGTGCAGTATTCAGAGGGGGGGTGAATGAATATAACCCTTTAAAAACCTTTACCCAATTAAAAGGTTATGATGCCCACTAACTATCTAGAGTGCTAACTAGACAGATGTATCAAATCTGAAAGACTAATTAGCAGTAGCACCATTCTTCCACTCAAATAAACTTTCGCTCACTCAACGGATTAAACACTCAGAACAAGATCTGATCAACCACTTGGAGCGCCCCTATGCAAACATCTAGCGGAAGCAAAACATATAGAGAAATCAGACCACTGCACAGAGGATTTTTAGGGGGTTCGGTCCTCCAGACCTACATCCACCCCACACTCAAACCGAGTGTGGCTTCCACTAGCTCACGCTAGAAACAGCAGACTCAGTCTGCAACAAATGCTGCCAAACAGCTTGACCAGGGGAACAGCCTCCCCTCTTCCTCCCAACCGGAGGGAACCACTAGTGACACTAGTCACTAGCAAACCAGAGACACACGGTCTCTCTTCCTCCAGACCTGGAGGGAACCCCTGGACTTGAATCCACAAGCCCAGAACCGGAGACAAGTCTCCCTTCCTCCAACCCGGAGGGAAACCTAGAGACCCAAGTCTCTCTTCCTCTGAACCCCAGAGGGAAGCACAACCGGAGATAAATCTCCCTTCCTCCAACCCGGAGGGAACCCACAAGCAGCCCACCTGCTGCTTGCAACCGGAGGTATCAATCTCCCTTCTCCTGAACTAACAGGAGGAACCCCGACCTCTCTACAGAGTATCGGAAACACAGCAAACCAGAAAACAAAGGAAAAACAATAAACGAAAATGACTTCAGCAAAACAGAAAGCTGAAAGATGAAGTGCACAATGTGGCTCTCAACGGAGCTGACTGGCCTGGATTTGATCCACGGTCCAGTAGACGGATCTTCAGGTAAGATCTTCCTTCTTCTCCACGAGCTCTCTCGCTCACTCTCTATCTTTCTTTCTCTTTCTTCTGCTCTCCTCTCACTCTCTGCTTCTTCTTCTCTTCACACTCTTCTCGAGCTCTCTACCTCTCTTCTTCTCCTTCTGCTCTTCTTCTTTCTCTTTTCTTCTTCTATCTGGATCGTGGCTCTCTGTATACGCTTTTCTTCTCGCCAACTCGATCAACTTCATCTGTGGACGAAGGTCTCATATATATAGCAGCAGCAGCAGCATCAGCCACGACGTGTGACCTCCACATTTCCAGCCCTAAGAATTCGGTCCACGTGGCAGTCTCTCAGCAGGCTTCATTCCAGCCTCGGATCACGTGCTGCCCAGGTGTGTGGAATGTTCTTCCTCGGATCTGCAAGGAGATGAAAATCATTAAAGCTGAGGGCCATAGGAACTAAAGCTGCACGAAGTATGTAATAGAAATACTAGATGCACTGAGAACAACACGAAGTGAGGTTATAAAACAACACGAGGTAACCAGAAGAACGACACGAAGAACACCATGGTGACTGTAGCACGAAGTAAAACGACATGATATAATAACCAGTAATGAGAACGGCACGAGGACAACATGGAGGTAAACAGAAACCAACAGTAAGTGTGGTTTCAACACACGAAAGACACGATGTCTAGGAAGAACAACACGAAGAGATAATTCGGAAACGACACTAAGTGGAAAAACAATACTAGATGAAACAGTAATCGACACGCGGTGAAAACAGCACGAAGACAGTGAGAACAGCACGCGGTGAAAACAACACTAAGACAATGAAGATGACACGAAGTCATGAAAACAGAAACGACACGAAGACGGAAATAACAAAGAAAACGACTCAAAGTAAGAACGACACGAAGAACACAAAACGGAAAATGACACGAAGTGAAACAGGAAGCAACACGAGGTGCTGCGATGTTCTGCACGCAGTGGAACAAAAACGACACGGAGTGAGTACGACATGGAGACAGATGACAGAGACCGTCACGAGTTGAAAACAACACGAAGACGAAAACTAAAATAGACACGGAGTGAAAAATGACACGAGGTCTGGGAGACACGACACAAAGTCATAAGAGCGACAGTAACCAACACGAAGTGTGGTTACGAAACATGAACGACACGAAGTGTGGAAACATGACACGAAGTCACAGAAACAACAGTAACCAACACGAAGTGTGGTTACGAAACATGAACGAAGTCACAGAAACACTAACACGAGGTTATGAGAGGAAAAACGATACGAGGTCATGAAAACACAAGACAAAGACAAAAGATGAAATCGACACGGAGTGTAGGAACAACTCAAGACAGACACGGGGTCTGAAAAATAGACACGGCTTGTCACGACACGTGATGAAGCTATGTGAACAGTATAAAATGAATAAAATGACACGAGGAACAACAGTAACCGACTCGGGTTGAAAACAACACGAAGTCGAACAGTAATTGACACGGGGTAACACGACACGAGGTAAAAACGACACGAAGACGAAATTGACACATACTGAAAACAACACGAAGATGAAGGGAACAGTGCAATGTCTAGACTTGAAGTACAGTTAAGTGTACAGACTTCACCAATGAATCACTCACTGTACAGACTTGCTATAGCAGTATGATGTACAGACTTTGATGAACAGTCCAAAGTATGGACTTTCACTGCAAACAACAATGTGTAGACTTCATGTAAAAGCCCAATGTATGGACATTGAAATCGAAGACCGATGTGCAGACTTGACATTGAAGACTAGAGTGCAGACTTTAAGTCTAACTGTGGATGTACAGACTTGAAGAATAAACCAGTGTATAGACTTGAAGATTGAAGGTGATGTATAGATCATGCACACACCAGAAGTCTAACACACACAATATATCAGTCATACACGTGCATTCTCCAGATGATATACAAATCACAATCATGAAGCTATCATCAAAGCACAATGTCAGCAGATAAACTGACTGAGCATATGAAGCCCTGAATGAACATTTCAGCAGGATGACTCACAATGATTAACATCAAACACCAATAATCAATCAACAAAACCATCATCAAAACCACATCAATCATCAAAACCAGATAAATCATTAAAACCACAGCAATGAATGCTTTATGCATCAGTTTAACATGTAGCATGACTGATCATCAAATATGACTCTAATTTGAGCAGCAGGATGACTGAACATTTGATTAACTCACACCAACAATCAATCAACAAAACCATCATCAAAACCACAGGGGCACACAACAATCTCCCCCTTTTTGATGATGGCAACACTTTCAATATATTGAGTCATTCTGATGATGTGAGGCATTCTGAAGACTCAAATTATTCTCCCCCTTTGACTTCATCAAAAAGAAAATAATTTGAGAAGTTAAAGCATGCATAAAAGTTCAGACAAATTCTCCCCTTTGCAATACTCCCCCTGAGTATATGAATGCAAGGTCACAAATGATATGAGCATGATTCAGCATGACAAGGAATGCTCCCCCTGAAGAGATGCCAATTGATATGCAAGTGATGCATGACATGGAAGCTCCCCCTCAATAAGTGGACTCTTATGAGAAGGAGACCACAGGGGCAAACAAGAAGAGGTTCAGGTTAATGAGTCAATACCATGAGCAGAAGAGTTTCAATTAACAGATTTTTCAAGGATGTTCCAAACACAAGAAGTTCAGCCTGATTTTCAAAGAGATATCAATATCATAAATCTAAAGCATAAGTTTTCAAAGTCTTCTATCATAAGGGCTTATGAATGACATTTATTGAACATCATGGTTTAAACGTGATGTATGCAGAGTTTATCAATAAAATTCTGTAATGATATCTAAAACCATGGTTTAATAAAAATGAACCAAGCCCTCATATTTATCTTGATTATCCTCCCTTTATCTTACACAATCAAATCTATTGACTTCTTTCAGAATTACATGTACTAGTATTGAAATCAAGCAATTATGAAGTCATATGATTTTGTCTAGGGTTGTAGCAATTTGATTTTGGCATCAATATTCAGATATTTCAATTTATTCAGCAATTTTCCTTGCTACAAATTTTACGTGCTTTCTAGTTCAGTACACACCTTGTAACTAGAGGATATACCTTGATCAGAGGCCAATATCCCTAAGCCCTTAGTGTGACTAACTGTCATGCCTTATGTAAACAGAGTTAGCATTTACACATCATGACACACTACAGCTCAATTTTTAATGAGTGAATTGTATTTCTCAGTGTGCATGCCATTGCTCTGCCTGATTTTCAATGAATTCTCATTTTACAGAGTTAACGAAGGCACCTCATGACACAGTCCTTTGGACTTGTGTTTCTCAGTGACCAATGTCATTGCCCTGACAGATATTACCCTTTAGACATTTCAGAAACATTCATTTGCTTCAAAACAATATTAATCTCATGTACTTAACCAATTAAAGTTATGTATTCAAAAGTGCAGATTTCAGGAGTTTTCACAAGACATAGCATGAAACAGATGATTAAGGTTTATTAAACATGCTTCAGATATTTTTAAGAGATTTTAAAGCCAAACTCATTGAATACATTAAACTTAAACCACATGAGTTATTTCAGTCATTCATAGAAACGTATAATAGAAGATTTCTAGTTCAAGATTTTCAGATTTATGATCGAGATAGCCCATTGAAATCTTCATGAAAGACTGATAGAATTCTGAAGCCAAATGATACCAATTGATAGGAGAATTACCAATTGTTAAGAGAGATTTTTGAAGCATAAAGTTTTCAGAATATGATCAAGGTTTGTCAACAAAATCAATAAGAAAGGATATGCTATGAAATCTGACAAATGTATGCATTTGACAACCTATATGCAATGCATTGACTCCCCCTTACAATATGCATTTAAACATACATGCAAACCACATATATGCACTTCAGATGAGTAGAGTTCAGAGGTATCAATTCAGACAATGCTGATGAGGAATGATTATGCAATGACAATCAGTCTATACACAATCAGTCCAAGTGTGCATTCAATAACAAGCATGCAATGCATTAACACAAAACACATGCATGGACGCAGAGTCTGTATAGTGCATCAACCGTATATACTAAAGAAGCATTCAAATTCAGTTCAATATATAGTACGAGAAGAGCATCAGATATGCAGAGTTGAATTCAATAGTTGAGTCTGGAATGCAGACTGATCAACTAGACAAGAGAAGATCATACAACAACCAAGTAAATCAGCATGGAATTCTCATTTTTCATACTCACAAATTCAGATAATGAATTTAAAACAGATTTCAGAACTGACCTGAATTGAATCATGGGGTTTTCTTTTTGAGTGCCTTGGTTAACCCCTTTTTTTTCTCCTTCCAAGGCACATCTGCAGCAAGTCAATCAAGTTGATCCTGCGTAGACCCAAGCAGTCTTGGGTCCTGCACTACCCCTATCAGGTGTTCTAAACAGTTTCTTAGCAACATGGTCATCAAATTTCATCAGAAAACAATTGTCCATAGAGTGACCAAGTTTACCACAATATCTACATGAAACAGCAGATTTTCTGGTCCTATGATGCATATCAACAACAGCATGAGACCTATGATAATGAGCATGAATTGTTCTGTTGTAAGCATGAATTTTTGATTTACCATTACCTGCCCACCAGCATTCAGAAGCTCGGTGGCCAGGTTTTCCACATTCATAACAACCAAGAGTCTTTTCTTTAAGACCAGCTTTATTTCTGCCCAAGAAATTTTTGTTTGGAGGGAATCTTACAAATTTGGAATTAAAATGATTTCTCTGAACAAACCAGCAGTCCTTGACTGCATGCCCATACTTGCCACATTCAATGCACCTAGGGTGCTTACCTCTTGAGCCAGTAAATCCCCATGAAGGCCTAAACCAACACTCAATAGCTTTATGACCACGTCTGTTACAATTGTAACAAATGATATGTTGGTTTGAGGAAGACATGTTTCTTTTGGGGTGGTGATGATTATTTGGAAATATTTTATCATGCATCATATCATCACTTATCATCACTCTGTAGTCATCCATATAATGACCATGCCTACCACAGTAGTAACAAGAGGCATCAGATTTCCTAGGAACATGGTTTCTATCATATGAGTTCCTAGAAGCATACGAATGAGTACAAGAAGCATTGGATTCAACAGAGCTAACAAATTCCAGAGTATAACCAGAATTATTTTTTACCCTTTTTGTTTGACTCTTCCTTGTCAATTTCTGATTATCCTCAACAGGCTTTGTTTGTTTTTCAATTTTCTGAGCTTTAAACTGAAAGACAGTTTTTGAAGGTGACTTCTGATTTTCACTTTGTTTTGGGGATTGCCTTGAAGTACCAGCTATATCAGAACAGCAGTTAGTTCCCCCTTCAGAGTTATCATCCTTCCTCTTCCCAACAGTTTTTATTTTTCCTTTAATCTTGGCAGACTCAATAGCTGAATTTTCCAGATTATGAATTTTATCTTCCAAGCTAGCAATGTGAAGTTCATAACTGGCTATTTCTTGTTCACTGCAATTAACACATTCGCTTAGAACTTGGTTTGCGATTTTATACTTCTCAATTTCTTGTTTTAGGCTGTTCAAAATTTCTGAATTTTCATCATAGACAGCCTTTCCTTTTTCTATAGTGAGAAGTCTTTCAGACAAGCCAGTATTCAACAACTTCAGTCTTTCAACTTCAACTTTTAATTCAGTGTTTTCTTCCTCAAGATTTTTATCCTGAATTTCATTGTTAGCACATCTCTCTCTTCCAGACACGTGCTTCAATTTTTTAATCAGTTCATCTTCTCTTTCTTCTGCTTTAATTTTCTCAGCGAGCAGATTTTTGTGATCATCTTTAAGTGAGGCAATTTGTTTATTTAGCCGTTCATTCTCACTAAAGAGATCTTCATTTCGTTCTCTTAAAGCAGAGCATATTTTACAATCTGATTTAGCAGAAGAGGACTGTGAAACCTCATTGATTTCATTCATTCTGATAATAAGAGTTTTATTCTTCTTTTGAAGATCCTCATTCTCCAATTTCATTTTGTCCAATTCAGAATTAACTTTAGTTAGTTCTTGCATGCCTTTTAGATGCTCATTTTTCTTATCATTCAGTTGATTCTCAAGTTCAGACATTTTATCTAAGCATGTTTGTTTTTCAATTTTTAGAGAATCATTTTGTTTCTTAAGATTCTGAACATCTAGCATGCATGCATCATAAGACTTTTTCATATTTGGACAGTTTTCACAGGAATCTTTCAGATTTATTCTATCACATTTCTTTTTCAACTTTTTGTTCTCAGATTTCAATTTCTTGGATACTTCTAACAAATTTTCATACATCTCTATTAATTCATCGAAAGAGTATCCTTCTGATTCAGAACTTACCTGAGATGAGATCTCATCTTCATCATCCCGGTTGGCCATCAAGCAGCTATCACCTTGCTGATTATGCGCAGAAACGACTCTGTCATATATTTCCTTTCCAGATGTGCACCTGGAAACAAAAGGATACATATCAGTATTAACTATAGCTCTCAAGATATTAAGAACTATGGTATTATCGCAATTCTTAGAGCTGTCCTCACTAGACCAATTGGTCAGATCTTTAGGTAAGCGGTGTGGGCCTTTAGATATAAGACTCCACAAATGTGGACCAATTGAGTCTATGTACACAGCTAGGCCTCCTAGCCAACTTTCAAAGTTAGAACCATCATAAATCGGAGGTCGAGCCATTAGAACAGATGGCAGACAAGTTCAGCGAAGTAAAACAAATGACACGAACTCCACTGAAACTAGATAATCAAAATAAGACACAAGTCAACGAAGCAAGACACGATTTCAAGAGACCCACTCTGAAATGCACCAAACAAATCGGCAGGATCCTCTGCAGATTGTTAGATCTGATAGATCAGAGACCCGCTCTGATACCAAATTGTTAGGTTCGGTGCAGTATTCAGAGGGGGGGTGAATGAATATAACCCTTTAAAAACCTTTACCCAATTAAAAGGTTATGATGCTCACTAACTATCTAGAGTGCTAACTAGACAGATGTATCAAATCTGAAAGACTAATTAGCAGTAGCACCATTCTTCCACTCAAATAAACTTTCGCTCACTCAACGGATTAAACACTCAGAACAAGATCTGATCAACCACTTGGAGTGCCCCTATGCAAACATCTAGCGGAAGCAAAACATATAGAGAAATCAGACCACTGCACAGAGGATTTTTAGGTGGTTCGGTCCTCCAGACCTACATCCACCCCACACTCAAACCGAGTGTGGCTTTCACTAGCTCACGCTAGACACAGCAGACTCAGTCTGCAACGAATGCTGCCAAACAGCTTGACCAGGGGAACAGCCTCCCCTCTTCCTCCCAACCGGAGGGAACCACTAGTGACACCAGTCACTAGCAAACCAGAGACACACGGTCTCTCTTCCTCCAGACCTGGAGGGAACCCCTGGACTTGAATCCACAAGCCCAGAACCGGAGACAAGTCTCCCTTCCTCCAACCCGGAGGGAAACCTAGAGACCCAAGTCTCTCTTCCTCTGAACCCCAGAGGGAAGCACAACCGGAGATAAATCTCCCTTCCTCCAACCCGGAGGGAACCCACAAGCAGCCCACCTGCTGCTTGCAACCGGAGGTATCAATCTCCCTTCTCCTGAACTAACAGGAGGAACCCCGACCTCTCTACAGAGTATCGGAAACACAGCAAACCAGAAAACAAAGGAAAAACAATAAACGAAAATGACTTCAGCAAAACAGAAAGCTGAAAGATGAAGTGCACAATGTGGCTCTCAACGGAGCTGACTGGCCTGGATTTGATCCACGGTCCAGTAGACGGATCTTCAGGTAAGATCTTCCTTCTTCTCCACGAGCTCTCTCGCTCACTCTCTATCTTTCTTTCTCTTTCTTCTGCTCTCCTCTCACTCTCTGCTTCTTCTTCTCTTCACACTCTTCTCGAGCTCTCTACCTCTCTTCTTCTCCTTCTGCTCTTCTTCTTTCTCTTTTCTTCTTCTATCTGGATCGTGGCTCTCTGTATACGCTTTTCTTCTCGCCAACTCGATCAACTTCATCTGTGGACGAAGGTCTCATATATATAGCAGCAGCAGCAGCATCAGCCACGACGTGTGACCTCCACATTTCCAGCCCTAAGAATTCGGTCCACGTGGCAGTCTCTCAGCAGGCTTCATTCCAGCCTCGGATCACGTGCTGCCCAGGTGTGTGGAATGTTCTTCCTCGGATCTGCAAGGAGATGAAAATCATTAAAGCTGAGGGCCATAGGAACTAAAGCTGCACGAAGTATGTAATAGAAATACTAGATGCACTGAGAACAACACGAAGTGAGGTTATAAAACAACACGAGGTAACCAGAAGAACGACACGAAGAACACCATGGTGACTGTAGCACGAAGTAAAACGACATGATATAATAACCAGTAATGAGAACGGCACGAGGACAACATGGAGGTAAACAGAAACCAACAGTAAGTGTGGTTTCAACACACGAAAGACACGATGTCTAGGAAGAACAACACGAAGAGATAATTCGGAAACGACACTAAGTGGAAAAACAATACTAGATGAAACAGTAATCGACACGCGGTGAAAACAGCACGAAGACAGTGAGAACAGCACGCGGTGAAAACAACACTAAGACAATGAAGATGACACGAAGTCATGAAAACAGAAACGACACGAAGACGGAAATAACAAAGAAAACGACTCAAAGTAAGAACGACACGAAGAACACAAAACGGAAAACGACACGAAGTGAAACAGGAAGCAACACGAGGTGCTGCGATGTTCTGCACGCAGTGGAACAAAAACGACACGGAGTGAGTACGACATGGAGACAGATGACAGAGACCGTCACGAGTTGAAAACAACACGAAGACGAAAACTGAAATAGACACGGAGTGAAAAATGACACGAGGTCTGGGAGACACGACACAAAGTCATAAGAGCGACAGTAACCAACACGAAGTGTGGTTACGAAACATGAACGACACGAAGTGTGGAAACATGACACGAAGTCACAGAAACAACAGTAACCAACACGAAGTGTGGTTACGAAACATGAACGAAGTCACAGAAACACTAACACGAGGTTATGAGAGGAAAAACGATACGAGGTCATGAAAACACAAGACAAAGACAAAAGATGAAATCGACACGGAGTGTAGGAACAACTCAAGACAGACACGGGGTCTGAAAAATAGACACGGCTTGTCACGACACGTGATGAAGCTATGTGAACAGTATAAAACGAATAAAATGACACGAGGAATAACAGTAACCGACTCGGGTTGAAAACAACACGAAGTCGAACAGTAATTGACACGGGGTAACACGACACGAGGTAAAAACGACACGAAGACGAAATTGACACATACTGAAAACAACACGAAGATGAAGGGAACAGTGCAATGTCTAGACTTGAAGTACAGTTAAGTGTACAGACTTCACCAATGAATCACTCACTGTACAGACTTGCTATAGCAGTATGATGTACAGACTTTGATGAACAGTCCAAAGTATGGACTTTCACTGCAAACAACAATGTGTAGACTTCATGTAAAAGCCCAATGTATGGACATTGAAATCGAAGACCGATGTGCAGACTTGACATTGAAGACTAGAGTGCAGACTTTAAGTCTAACTGTGGATGTACAGACTTGAAGAATAAACCAGTGTATAGACTTGAAGATTGAAGGTGTTGTATAGATCATGCACATACCAGAAGTCTAACACACACAATATATCAGTCATACACGTGCATTCTCCAGATGATATACAAATCACAATCATGAAGCTATCATCAAAGCACAATGTCAGCAGATAAACTGACTGAGCATATGAAGCCCTGAATGAACATTTCAGCAGGATGACTCACAATGATTAACATCAAACACCAACAATCAATCAACAAAACCATCATCAAAACCACATCAATCATCAAAACCAGATAAATCATTAAAACCACAGCAATGAATGCTTTATGCATCAGTTTAACATGTAGCATGACTGATCATCAAATATGACTCTAAATTGAGCAGCAGGATGACTGAACATTTGATTAACTCACACCAACAATCAATCAACAAAACCATCATCAAAACCACAGGGGCACACAACATGTTTTTCCTTTCATTTTCCTTGGCTTCTCACCTTGGCCAATAGGCCTACAAAATAATCCTAATAGGTTCATAGACCCATTTTCTACCCCTATTCACACATGCATCCACATAAAAATCATAAAAAATTAAAAATTTGAAAATTAGGGCGAACGGCCTACCTCTCGGTCCTGCCCTCTCTTCCGCTTCTTCTCCATTCCAGTGGCTTCTCTTTCATCCAGGGGTGCTTCCCCTTGGTCTTCTTCAGCCGTGGAAGCTTCCTCCTCCTCTCTTGGCTCCCTCGTCGCCGTTTCTTCCTCCACGGGCGACGGGATCTCTTCTCGTTCTATCCAACGGTGGAGGCGGCGGATGGCCCTCCTCTTCATGCCTTTTCCCCTTCTCTTCAGTGACTGCGAGGCCTCGTCACCGGCCATTTCGTCGGTGGTCGTTGGTGGTCGCCGATGGTTGCTCTCGGTTAGGGTTTTGGGGGTGTTAGGGTGAATGAGTGTGTGAATGAAGGGCCGTGACCGTTCGGTTTGTTTTTTTTTTGAACGCTCAGGAAATGTGACTGTCTATCTTCAGACCGTTACATCCTCTGACGCATAGTCTTTAGACCGTCAGGTCGTTTGAATATTATTCATTGAAGAATGTGAACCGCCATTGTTTGACGGTCCTATCCTAGACCGTTACTCTGTGTGACGCTCCTTCCGTAGGCCGTTACAGCTTGCAAGTTTCTTGATGAATAAAATGGTCTATTTGATGCTTGAATGGTTGCATTTTCTGCCATGGTGCATATCATTAATGATTCTCATGCGTACAAATGGTTATGCCTTGTTTCATGCTCATACTCATTATCGTTGGCTAACCTCTTTCTCATGGATGAAGTTATGAACAGCATCATGCTTCGCCGTCCGTCAGGCAGGTAAGTCAGGTACAGTATCTCTATCTCTTATCCCTTTAATGCATTACCATATGGTATCTATGATATATTACCTCGAGAACCGGTTGGTCATTCATGTATTCTGGGATCTGATGTTCCCCTTAAACAAAAATGATGATGATCTAAGTGCACGTGTTTAATCGTTGGATAGGCCGTTAGGTTGGAAAATTTGGGGATGATGGTTCTGTCTTGCACGCCGTGGTTGCAGATGGTGTCCTGACCCTGATTTCTCCGGTCTAGCAATATTATTCTCGGGTATCTTGTTATTTTATCTTTCTTTGCATTCGTTTTAATGATTTCCTTTTCCTTTAGCCCAGCATGCATCATACGCATTCTTTGAGCGTTCATGAGCCTCATCTGTTCAAGGCATCTCAATGATGGTGAATAGCTGTGTTCTTCATGTAGAATAAGGAGAGTCATTTCCACTCTGAATTGGAAGGTTTCCTTCGTTCTGTTCGCTTGGTTTGGTTAGCTGAAGATTCCTATCTAGAGCTTAGTCAGTTATCTCTTTCCTTTCTGTTGCCTCCGGCGGCTAGCCGTGTTTTACTTTCCTTAGTTGTTAGTTCCTCCAGACATGCGTCCTTTGGTTGGCTATTTCCTTGTGATTGGTTTGAAGTTTTCCAGAAAATTCCTATCACTTGTTGGTTGAACGGGTGTCGTTTGCCTTAACGGCCGCTTTTTCAGTCCACTCTGCTTCATTTCCGCTTCATCTCCATGTTCCATTTCACTTTCGCTTCACCTCCGCTCGCTCCCCTGCAAAGAGGACGTTAAGGAGGGGCATCTGTTGACACCCATTTTATGACCAATAAGTTGGGTCATCTCCTTGTTTATTCTATATGATGCTCAAGTTATTCCCGTTCGTTAAGCTCTCTTGATCAGTTGGAGGCTTATTTCATGGGTCTTCTTCTCTTGGTTGAATCTGGTTTCCTCGGCGCTTTCATTATTTGATGAAGCTTAGCAAGCTCTTATCATTCTTGGATATTATTATCTCTAACGGTCCATACCAGGGGAGTTACATTCTTCTAACGCATTGGCCCTGGACCGTTACACCTTGAAGAGTCCTGAGGCTTAAGGCCTTTGTTTCAATCCTTATCCTTTGGCCTATCCGTTGTCTCTAACGGTCTGTCGTGCAGCCGTTACGTTCCTATAACGCGTCCACCCATGGCCGTTACATTCATTCAAGAGTCCAACTGTTTTGATCTTATTCTTGTTGATCTTATCTCTTTGGGGATAAGGTTAGTGTGACGGTCTCTCCCTGGCACGTTACCTCTCTGTGACGGTCTATCGTACAGTCGTTATGTCCAACAGAGAGTCCTGGCTGGTCTGGTCTTTTCTCTGTTACTCCGTAGTCGAGTTGAGAGTTTGATCTTATGATTTCTCTTCCAAATCTGATCCTCAGGACCTTCTGTTTTTTTCTATGGACTATTGGGAGTATTATCTTCAAGAGTTTTCTAAGAGTTATTCTCTTTTCTTGCTAGATTATCCTCTGCTCGACCAGAGATTTCGAGGGCCTATAAATAGCACCCTTGACTTCATGGCCGAGGGGGGAGAAATCTGGGGTTTGCATCGAAGTGCTGCCGCTTTCTGGAGCCATATTCATCCAAGAGGAACTGATTTCTACGTCCATCTGCATCACAGTCCAGGGAGTACTTCGGTTTTGGGTCTTAAAGTGCATAGTTTGCATACTTGTGTTCCTCCCTTTCTCCTCCCATAGCAGCATTGTCCCACTTCTTTCTCTCACGTTCTCCACTGTTTTCATCATCTAAACATCCTTCCCACGTTTTAAAATGCCCAGAGGGTTAAAAAAACCAAAACTCCCTGATATTCCCCTTTCCTTTTGCATGATCTTAAGTCCTTTGAGAATTGATACTATATTGTTTAAAGGGCTAATTTGGGGTTGTTTTCTGGTGTTTCACGGTCTTTGGCAAGTTCACAGAGTTCATTAGACGAGGCCCAAGCTTTCTGACCGGCTGGAAGGTTTGGAGTTCAAAGAATTCACAGGTTGTTGCTGTAGGTTCTCTGACGGTCTTGGTCAGGTGCGTCAGGCTTCTCTAACGGTTCATCGGGCGACCGTCACACTCCTGTGACGCACAGGTGCCAGACAGTTACACTCAGCTGATCTGCATATTTCACTGGTTTCTCTCTCCCGTGGGTGGGTGCATCATTCTCCTATTTCTAAGGTATTGATCAGGTCTTTGGCTTGTTTTATTACCTTAGTGGCGATCATGTTCTTTCTTTAGTATTAGGCATTGATTTCTCTCTGATATCTCTTATTTCCTTTGCTTGTTCCACCCACGTGGTGTGTTTTTATTTACTCCTCGCTCCGCGCTCCGGCGTGTGTTTTTCTTTGCCTTCTTTAGCTTAATTCGATTGAGATAGCATTGCCCATGCTAGAGCCAGTTCTGGTTGCCTAGGTTCATGGTTTACATGTTCATATGTTGATTGAGATCATTATTTTTGCTTATCACCTTTATCAGTCATCACAACCACATAACAGAAGGAAGCAAAACAAATCAACAGAAAGATGCCCCATTTATATGGGACCCAAAATGCCAGACTGCTTTCGAGCAAATCAAGGAGTCCCTCCTTACTCCCCCAGTCCTGGGGGCACCAGTCAAGGGCGCACCCCTTATACTCTACATCGTTGCCATGGACGCTTCGCTAGGAGCCTTGTTGGCATTGATCAATGAGGAGGGCAAAGAGTAGCCGCTCTACTACCTCAGTCGAAAATCGATCGGCGCTGAGTATCGCTACTTGCCTATGGAGAAAGTATGCTTAGCTCTAGTATTTTCTGCAAAGAAACTGTGGCACTACCTCCTGTCTCATCAGGTTGAGCTCATATCCAAGCACGACCCACTCAAGTATCTCCTCAGGAAGCCCGTTCTCTCAGGCCGATTAGGAAAATGGACCCTCCTGCTGATGGAGTACGACATTACTTACGTCCCAAGAAAAGCAATCAAGGGACAGGGCATGACCAAATTTTTGGCAGTCCACCTAGTGCTGGACGACTCACCTCTCAACACGGAGCTCCCTGACGAGGAGTCCCTTGCTGTCTAGTCACAACAACCAGTTGAATAGAGCGGAGATGTCTTGCATTACTAGCATCAAGACACCCTCACAGCCAATGTACCTTGCTGGGAGCTCTACTTTGATGGCGCTTCCTGAGGGATTACCTAGAGTAATCAAAGTCTAGCCGTCACGGCAGGTGTCGACATCATCTTACTGACCCCTCAAGGCGAAGTTTTGTAGAACTCGTGCGCCCTCATGAAATCCCTAACCAACAATGAAGCTGAGTATGAAGCTCTAATCATCGGGCTTCAGATGGCTCTCGATATGGGCATCAAATGCCTCACAGCCTACGACGACTTCCAGCTAATAGTTCGGCAAGTGCTCGGCATCTACAACGTGCGGAAGCCGAAGTTGGGTCCATACCACGCCGCCGTGACTAGGCTAACCCAGAAGCTCTATTTCTTCGAAATAGATCATGTTTTCAGGAGCAGCAACGCCCAGGCAGATGCCCTGGAAAAATTGGCTGCGGCCATTAAGCTCCCGCCCAAGGGTGAAATTGACATCACTATCAAGCACAGAAGACTGATGCCGAGCACACTCGAGAATGAGTCCGGCCTCACCGTCTACGAGGTCCATGACCTCGACCAGAACACTCACCCAGGAGAAGAAGATTGGCGTAAGCCTATCATCAAATTCAAGCAAGGCTGGCTCCCTCTTGACCGAGCTCAAAGGGTCCAGCTACTTCGTTGGGCAACATCATACGAGGTAATCGGCTGTTCTGTCTTCTCTGATCTTGATTTCTTGTTTTAATGATGGCAACAGTAATTTGTTAATCTTTTAATGATGACAATAGTATTTTTCTTGATCTTGTTTATCTCTGGCAACTTTGTTATCTTAAAGCTTTGATTATAGTCAGAATAATTTTTTCTATTGCATAAGGGTCATTGCATATTCAGACAGTTGCACTTTATGTCATGCCCCGAGCGTGGAAGATACCCCGGTCGTGGCGAGTTTATATAGAACCATTCAATCAGAGTAGTACACGGCTCACTGTTTCCAAACATTCACTGGCGTCTAATAAGGGCCTTGGAGCGAGGGCCCGTCGATCGCGGTATCGGCAGAGAGGAAGTGAGGGTGGGTGGGACGTCGTCTGGAGGCGGAGGTGTCAAGGTGGCTTCGTCTACCTCCCCTGCGGGGGAGGCTGGGGTGCCGGTATCTGATGGGCATCTGGTGCTTTCCTTGGCACAAGTGTTGGCGGCGTCTTTGCGCCCTCGGAAGATCGCTCTTGAGTTGGGTCAGACGGCTTTCACAGACGCCGGTGAGCCGGCCGTTTTCTGCTCTAAGGCTGAGATTCAGCATTCTGAGGACCCGTTACAGTTTGCCATTGTGGCCAAATGTTCCTATGGGAGGCCGACCTTCTCTGAGATTAAGTCTTGTCTGGTGTAGCGTTTATCGCTTCAAAATCAATTTATTTTGAGTTCTCTTAATCCACGTCATGTTCTCTTGAGATTTGAGAATGAAGATGATTTTATTAAGGTGTTAGTCCGGAAAAACTTATATATCAAAGGTTATTTATTCCATTTCTTTCTTTGGACGTGTTCTTTTGACTTCTCTACTGATCCTACTCTCATCCCAACGTGGGTAGGGTTCCCAGGTCTGCCAGTTAACCTCTATAATGAAGATTATCTTAGATTGATGGCGAGTAATCTGGGTCAAGTTCTATGCATCCATGATGCTACTCTAGCCTGGACTCAAACGGCAGAAGCCTTGGTGTGTGTGGATATTGATGTTGCTAAGCCTCTTCCGGAAAGGATCTAGATTGGCTCTGGTGATAGTGAACGGTTCTGGCAATCCATTAGATATCATCGGCTTCCCAATATTTTCTCCTACTGTAAGAGGATCAACCATGAGGTCAAAAATTGTAAGAAAAAAGTGAAAGCGGCCAGCCATGTTTCGACGGGCCCAACGCAAGTCTCTTCTAACCCCCCACGGGACGCTGAGAGGGAATGGAGAGTGGTGATGAAAGGCAAGAAGCCCTCTTCTGCAAATTCTACTGGTCCAGGGTTAGCTGGTATTCAGAATGCTGATAATTACTTTAACCATTTTGGCAGCCAGGGTTTTCTCGCCACTAATCCACCAGGTTCCATCGTTGAGAGAAATAATGAAGTCGTCAACAATGTTCTTCAGCATGGGGTAGACCCTAACACCCACGTCAATGACACACAACAGCCTTCTCTTGCTGTGCATGGGCTTGAGGGCCCTAGTAATATTTCAGACGTGTGTCATGCACTTGAAGGACTAGCTCGTCGGACGGATTGTTCCGTGCCGGCGGTGGCGGAGAAGGCGATGACCTCGCGGCCGGTGGTTTCACAACCAAACAGGAAAGTGAAATCTCCGCAGGATTCCGTGATCCAAGCGAAGGCAAGTCACCCACCAACGACTTCCGCTATTGCTTTACCGCAACGTTGTGTAGGGACTGCGGATTCTGTTCAAGATATTGCGCCACCTGCTAAGGATGGGGAGTTGTCTATGATATCATCTACTACCTCCTCAAGGGCTCGTGTGGAGAATCTTTTAATGGGAATGGTGGTGCCTCCCGATGTTCGTGATACTTGCATTGATCATATTCTCACAAGATCCAAAGCCAAGGCGGCAACGGCCCATCCTGGGTATGTCTCCTCATGATTAGCAACTCTATCTTTTGGAGCATTAGAGGCATTTCCAATATTGCCTCCATACATATCCTTAAGCGGTTAATTAAAAAGCACAATATTGATTTTCTTGCTGTGTTTGAGCCCAAGACCCTTCTTAGCAATGCTCCTTCCATCTGCCGATCACTGGGCATGGATAATTATGCAACTTTCCTAGATGATGACTCTAAATTTTGGATTCTCTGGAATAACCCATGGGATTTCCAGTTGTGATCCAAGTCTACTCAGCATGTCACAGGAGTTGTCAAGCGTGGTCGCTTAGTTAGCTACATGGTCTCTGCCATCTATGCAGCGTGTGATGGCTCTGAGCGCCGGTGTCTTTTTGATGGCCTGTTATCTATCCCCAATCATGATGGTCTTCCCTGGATTGTGGGTGGCGATTTCAATTGTGTTGCTGATCCTTTGAAAAAACGTGGGGGTCGTATGCCAGCCTCTTCATCAATGCTTGATTTCAATGCTTTCATCTCCTCCTCTGGACTATTGGATGCAGGATATCGTGGCTCTATCTGCACTTGGTCTAATAATAGAGCGGGCGGTGCTATGATTACGGCCAAACTAGATCGGGTGCTCATTAACATTAAATGTCAAGACAACTTCCCTGGCCTCTATGCCCAACATTTAGCCCACAAAACTTCGGACCATGCCCCCATCCTGCTTCGAATCCATAATACTCAACCTCAACCTTCTTGTTTCATTTTCCAAAAAATGTGGCTGGACCATGAGTCTGTTCATCAATGCGTTCGGGATGCCTGGACGCATGCTGACTTTTGGCACCCTAATCCGCTTATTAGACTTCAAGTTAAACTCAAAGCAACAAGGAATGCTTTACAATACTGGAACAAGCATGTGTTTGGCAGGATTGAGATGTCTCTGCAGATTGCTGAGGAATCCGTGTGGACCAAACAACAAGAATTTGATGATGATCCCACTGAAGATAACAGAGGCGCCCTTTACATGGCAGATGCTGAGCTTCGGCGTATACTTCACCGGTAGGAAATTTTTTGGGCCCAAAAAGCCAGATTTGCAGTGGATTGAGGATGGTGATAGAAACACCGCATTCTACCATGCGGTAGTCCAGGGTAGGCGGCGAAAAAGCTTCATTTGCAGACTGAAAGTAGATGGTGAGTGGTGTGAAGACCAGCAGACTTGTCACGCCCCGAGCGCGGAAGGAACCCGGGAGAACGCGACGAGTTTATATCAATCATGTCAATCAGAGCAAGTAGAATTTCGACATCAAAATAGAGTGCGCAATAAGATGAGCTTTTGAAACATAATCAAACACCGATACCAGTGATAATAACAAACCCATAAATAAAGTCACATACTCCAAGACTTAACAATATGAACCAGGCCCATGAGCCTTAACTATTACAACACATTGACATAACACCATATCCAACGACAAGACTCCTAAGAATAAACTAAGGACGACAGGACACGATAAGTGGTAGTAGCACGACGCTGGCAGATTCTACGCTCGTCACTCTTGCTCCTGCCCATCCGAGTCCGAGTCATGGTCCGTATTACCTGAAAAGTTTGGGGGACAAGAACTTGATGAGCGAACGCTCAGTAGGAATTATATCTCAAGAACTAGCAATTGGGTTAAGTATTTAACTTTTTCAAATGAAAATGTAAGTCTATATGTAAAACATGTAAAATAAAATGTTATGGAATTGAACAGGATAACGAGAGGAAATAACATATGCTGTTGATCAAAGATAGGGAATTTCAAGTATTCAAGTATTTGAATGAGTACCAAGTATATCAACAAAGTCTTTCATGTCGTGAAATAATGGCTATTAACAAGCAAGTACTTTGCCCATTCCGGGCCACGCAAGTCATGTCAAGTTAATCAAGTCAAGCACGCGAGAGAGAGATAGAGATATAGTGGAGATGTCGTAGATTCAAGCAAGTACTTCGGTGTAATGTCACACCGTGATCAATATAACTCCCATGGGCACAAGTACTTTCGGGTGCTCCTCCCAGGACCAGATCGGGCCCTATATGCGCTGACATTGTTACATGTAATATCTAGACAACCACTTTATGTATAGCCATGGAATTCCAAAAACAAACTCATGTAAGATATCAAGATAGATTTGTGGATAGGTTCCACAGAATTCAAGGAAATAGCTTTTAGAGTTCAAAAAAAGTCGATAATGACGGTATAATCATGAGTGTCGATAAAACTTGGTAGATTTAGTTCCAAAATTGGGTACCATAACAAATAGGTATCCATATACATGGATGGTCACCCATTTGATATAGAATTGAGGTCCACAAGAACAGCATATCAATGATATGATGTCCACATTCCATTAAGAATATACTCATGATATCCACATAGCATATCATGAGGGCCGGTATACCATGTTTCTAAAGAGTGACATGGCAAAATAGTGTAAAGGGTTTTTATGGTACAACCTGCTCAGTCGGCCTTGAGGGAATCCAAGGCTCGAGGAGTCTTACGGAGGTCTCTATGACTAACTTACTAGTTCAAAGGAATAGAATGTCCAATGGAGAGCTTGTAGGTCACCGAGAATTGAGGGGTAATGCGATAACCATCGTGAAACATGGGACTATATTCACGAAATGGAACATAGTGCCGATATATATATATATATATATATATATATATATATATATATATAGAAAACCCTCGGTTCATAAAAAGCAACATGAAATAATTACACAGGAAATTAGCGGAATGGAACATAGTGCCGATATATATATATATATATATGTATATATATATATGTATATATAGATATAGAAAACCCTCGGTTCACAAAAAGCAACATGAAATAATTACACAGGAAATTAGCGACTTAATCTAAGTCATTACTTATCCAATTAACGCCTTTTATAGGGGCGTTTATTTATAATTTGATGACTTATACAGGGGTCATCCATTATATAATTCTATTTTATAGGAATTTCTATATTCTGGAATTTTAACAAAAATGTGCCTTGGACAAGGGCGTTACTTTTAAATTAGCGCCCTTTGGTGGGGCGTCAGTTCTATAAGAGACGGCCTGTATCAGGTCGTTAATTCAAGTTCATCCAAGATTTAACATGAACAGTGAAAATTTCCAGATATTACAATTTTTGGGACAACAAGTTACATGGTCAGGACAAGAAAAATAGCAGGATTCAAGGGGTATAACCATGCATTAGATTGGATTCATGGTTTCATAGATATAAAATTTTTAAACATGAGTATTTAATAATTTCAAAGAATTGACGACTCCTGGGCAGGGCGTCAGATCTTGAATTAGCGCCCTGGGCTGGGTCGCTTCTTTTAAAATCTTACAGAACCTTTGAAAATGCAATAAGACTATATGCATGAGATCATGGATGGTATTATTACATAATCTATGCTAGTTTGGGCTACGTTTCTTGAGAAAACCTACAATATGATCATGATTTATGCTTGTTTGGGCTACGAGACTTGAGATAACCTACCTCTGTGGATGAACTGGTGAACAGGATGAAGGTCTGAAGCTTTTACGTTGGTCTGTCTCAAACAACAACAGGATGAAGAATGCACTTCGTGGTTCACCGGAGGAAGAAAATGATGACGATGAATGCCCGTGGTCTAGTGCAGGCCTCAGCAGGATGACGGGGGAAGCGGAGGAATGCTTTCACACGTTCGTCAGCAGGAAGAAGAATGAAGAAGAGGAAGCTCCCCTTCACGTTACAGTCAACAGGAAGAAGAGGAAGAAGCCTTCCTCACTTGCATTCGCAGTAGCAGGATGGCGTCGATGCAGCAGTAACGTTGCTACGATCGACGGAGACGTAGTTTTATAGGGTCGTGTGGGTTCTAGGGGATTCAAATGCTCAGAGACGGAAGGGTTTTTTGATCAAGATTGGTAAGGTTTTAAACCTACTATGCATGGACCTCACCCCTTCCAAGATAGCAGCCGCCAGCTCCCATTTGCATCGGAGAACCCTAACACAGGCCATGCAGCGAACGAGCATGCCTTAATTTAACTTTCGGGGAAAGAGACGTCTGAGATAAGAGCGTCTTTTCATTAAGTAGTGCCCTCACCAGAGGGCGTGTTTTTATAAATTGACGTCTTAACTAGGGTCGTCTTTTACATTTTCCATATTTTGGCGCTAAATTTCTATTTTTTTTCTTGGTATGAATTAGCGCCCATGATCAGGGCGTTATTTATACAACTAACGCCTTAAGTGAGGGCATTATTTAATTAGCGCCTTAAGGAAGGGCGTTATTTCTTTTTGGCCCAATTTTATGTATTTCTCTTGGATGGTTTTACGTTTATTAAGTACCTCTAATCATATATATCAATTTTATTCGTTTGGAATATTTTGTTCCTTATTAATTTTTTGGGGTCTCACACCCTCCCCCACTTAAAAGAATTTGGTCCCCAAATTCAATTGCGTGAAATGGAGACATGGAGGGTATAGAGTACTTATGATTTAGAACAATTCTGGATATCTTCTTCGCATAGACTCCTCAGTTTCCCATGTAGCTTCTTGTTCTGAGCATTTGTTCCACTGTACTTTTACCACGGGAATGGTCTTGTTTCTTAAGACTCGGACCTCTCGATCAAGAATCTTCATTGGGTTCTGTTCGTATGTGAAGTCCCTCTGAATTACCAAATTACTGTGATCAATGACGTGGAAAGGGTCGTGTACATACTTCTTCAGCATGGAAATGTGGAACACGTTGTGCACTTCCGACAATTGAGGAGGCAAAGCAAGATGATAGGCTACCTCGCCCACTCTTGCCAATATTTCGAATGGACCAATGAATCTTGGTGTGAGCTTGCCTTTAACTCCGAACCTCCTTATTCCTCAACCGGGTGAGACCTTGAGATAAACATGGTCTCCGACTTGGAACTCTAATTCCCTTCTTCTATTATCTGCATAAGATTTCTATCGGGATTGTGCTACTTTGAGTCTTTCTCGGATAAGTTCAACCTTATCTGTTGTATTTCTTACCATATCAGGCCCTAGTAGTTGCTTCTCGCCAACCTCATCCCAGCATATAGGAGATCGGCAACTCCTGCCGTACAAGGCTTCAAATGGAGCCATCTGTATACTGGCTTGGTAACTATTGTTGTATGCAAACTCAGCTAGGGGCAAATGATCATGCCAGCCTCCGCCAAAGTCAATAATACAAGCCCGTAGCATGTCTTCAACTATTTGGTTTGTTCTCTCGGTCTGACTGTCGGTCTGGGGATGGAAAGCAATACTGAAGTTGAGCTTCATCCCCAAAGAGTGTTGTAGACCCTTCCACAAATGAGAAGTGAAGCGAGGGTCTCCGTCAGACACGATTGATGTTGGGACTCCATGCAATCTCACGAACTCCTTAATATATAATGCGGCCAAAACATCAACCGACCATCGACTTTTAATGGGCAATAAATGAGCCGACTTGGTCAGTCGGTCGATGATTACCCAAATACCATCATGTCCACCTCTAGATTTAGGCAATCCCATGATGAAATCCATACCAATTTCTTCCCATTTCCATTTGGGAATATCAAGGGGTGTAACTTTCCGGCGGGCCTTTGGTGTTCCACTTTCACTTGTTGGCACGTGAGACAGCGAGACACAAAGTCTGCTACCTCCCTCTTCATGTTCGGCCACCAGAAAGTTCTTTTTATATCTTTGTACATCTTAGTTGCTCCAGGATGAATGGTATACCTAGAGTGGTGAGCTTCATCTAGAATCTTCCTTTTCAACTCAGGACAGTCCGGGACACATGTCCATTCCTGAAACATTAGTCTTCCATCAACTGCCAGCCTGAATTCGGTCCTTTGATCTAGTTTCTCCCTGATTTCAATCATTCCAGGATCTTCCTCTTGTAACTTTTTGATTTCGGATAGCAAATCTGGATGCACACTCATGTGAGAGAGTGTAATACACCCATCTTTCTGGTCCGTGCTTTTATTTAATCTAGAGAATTCCTCTAATAGTTTCCATTCCCGTATCATACAGCTGGCTATAAGGGTTCTCGGCTTTCGACTCAAGGCATCAGCTACTGAATTCCCTTTACCGGGGTGATATTGAATAGTGAAATCAAAGTCCTTTAAATATTCCAGCCATCGACGTTGCCTCATATTAAGCTCCTTCTGAGAGAATAGATATTTGAGGCTCTTATGATCGGAGAATACCATGAATTGTTCTCCGTAAAGATAGTGTCTCCAGATCTTTAGTGCAAATACTACCGCGGCCAACTCCAAGTCATGCACCGGGTAGTTTTCCTCATGCTTCTTCAACTGCCTAGAAGAGTACGCAATAACTCTTCCCTGTTGCATTAACACACAACCGAGGCCAATACCGGAAGCATCGGTATATACCTCATACTTCTCTCCTTCAATAGGAAGGGCCAAGACTGGAGCAGTGGTCAAATGGTCCTTCAACGTTTGGAAACTTTGTTCACATTCCTCATTCCACTCATATGGCACTTCCTTGCGAGTCAGCCTGGTGAGTGGTACTGCAATCTTCGAGAAATTTTTAATAAAACACCGGTAATAACCAGCAAGACGAAGGAAACTCCTGATTTCTGTTGCATTAGTCGGTTGTTCCCAATTCTTCACCGCTTCGACTTTTGCGGGGTCCACTGAGATTCCATCCTTTGAAATTATGTGTCCTAAGAAGGACACTTCTTCCAGCCAAAACTCGCATTTGCTAAATTTGGCATATAATTGATTATCCCTCAATATCTGCAATGCTATTCTTAAATGCACTTCATGCTCCTCTTCAGACTTTGAATATATCAAGATATCATCGATAAAAATCACAATAAATTTGTCCAGATGTGGTCTAAAGATGGAATTCATAAGCTGCATAAAAGCTGCAGGGGCATTTGTTAATCCAAAAGGCATAACAGTAAATTCATAATGTCCGTACCTGCTTCAGAATGCAGTTTTGTGAATATCCTCGTCCTTGATCCTCAATTGGTGATAACCTGATCGAAGATCAATTTTTGAGAAATACTTTGCTCCAGAAATCTGATCAAAGAGTTCATCAATCCTTGGCAGTGGATATTTATTCTTGATAGTGAGGTGGTTCAGCTGCCGATAATCGATCCACAGCCTCATCGATCCATCCTTCTTCTTGACGAACAACACTGGTGCTCCCCATGGGGAAGTACTTGGTCTAATAAATCCTTTCTTCAATAGCACCATAAGCTGCTCCTTCAATTCTTTTAATTCTGCGGGGGACATTCTGTAGGGTGCTTTGGAAACAGGTCCGGCACCCGGAACAAGGTCTATTGTGAACGAGACCTCTCTCTCTGGTGGCAAACCAGGCAAATCTTCAAGGAAAACATTGGAGAACTCCCGAACCACTAGAATGTCTTCTAGTCTGGCTACCTTAGCCTCTGTGGCAGTTACAAATGCTAAGAATGCCTCGCATCCTTTGTTGATAAGTTTATGGGCTCGAAGAGTAGAGATGACTGGTGATCTCTTCCGGGGAGTAACGTAAGTTAACTCCAGGTAATCCACAAAAGTTACTTTTCCATTTCGGCAGTCTACAGTTGCCCGGTGGGTGGATAGCCAATCGGCCCCTAAAATTACATCGTACTCCTTTAAGTCTAAGCATATTAAATCTGCAGGTAAGTTGTGACCTTTAACTATAACCTTGCAGTTTGGGTAATGGAAAGTGACATCAGACTCATTCCCTAATGGGGTAGAAATTACCAAGTCTATCCATTCGGGTTCCATAGAGAATGAAGCAGCAAATTTCTTTGAAACAAAAGAATGTGTGGCGCCAGTATCAAATAGTACTTGAGCAGATTTAGAGCAGACAGTCAAAATACCTTCCACCAACCCACCCTCGGTTGGTTCCGTCTCTTGGAGAGCTTGTAAACGTCCTTGCTTCTTTGCCGGACGCTTCTCTTCCTTTGTCTCCGGCTCACTTTGCTCGTTCATCATCGGACAATCGGGAATACGGTGTTCTTTACTCCCACAACGAAGGCATGCTCCAAGCCTTCTCCAGCATTCCGCAGCCTGATGACCCGACTTGTCGCAATATTTATAATTCTCCTTAGGCGGCGCCGTGATGGAGAAAGGTTTGTTGTTGCCCTTCTTGAATTTCTTCTCGTTGGAGGGTTCGCCTCCATTATTGGTCCGCTTCTTAAAAGACGGTTTAAAAGTGTTGGGGCTTGTAACATTCTCCCTTTTATCCTTACCACGGATTTTGTCAGACAGTTCCGTGGCGTCTTCTAGCAACTGGGTACGACGTACCATCTTTGAGTATACTTGGATATCCAAGGGAGCAACCTGGGTGATATACTGGGGTCATAACCCATTCAAGAACCTCCTTGCTTTCATCTTTTCAGTGCACACTAAATGTGGTGCATATCTAGATAATCGGGAGAACTGGGCTTCATAATCAGCTACCGAGAGGGATCGTTGCTTCAAGGCGGCAAATTCTGCGGCCTTTTTCTCCTGAACACGGTCGGAGAAATACATGCTATTGAAGTGCTCGACAAATTCGACCCAAGTAACATGATTTTCGGGTAAGGTGGCCTCAACAGACTCCCACCAAGCACGAGCGTCCCGTTCCAGTTGGAACGTGGCTAGAAGCACCCTTTCATCATCTGCGCATTGCATGACGTGGAAGATCCGTTCGATCACTTTTATCCAATTCTCTACATCCTCAGGGTTTGATGATCCTGCGAACCTCGGAGGGTTGAGGTTCCTAAAACTCCGATGGAGGTCGCCAGCTCCATGGTGTGCCCCACCTTGAGCCACCTGTTGCAAGGCCTGGGTCAGGCCCTGAATAGTTCGTTGCATCTCACGCCATTGTGCGCGTTCAGCAGCCATAGTCCTACAAGTAGTGAACCTTAATTAGTTTCATGTTGAAATTTGTAGTCGGATGCCCTACGAGGACTTATACCCACGGCACTACCCATCCTCACAGTTTGGGATAGACCTATCCTTGGACTTGGGTTTCCTAGGACTTGAAATCCTAGGCTCTGATACCACAAAAACTATCACGCCCCGAGCGCGGAAGGAACCCGGGAGAACGCGACGAGTTTATATCAATCATGTCAATCAGAGCAAGTAGAATTTCGACATCAAAATAGAGTGCGCAATAAGATGAGCTTTTGAAACATAATCAAACACCGATACCAGTGATAATAACAAACCCATAAATAAAGTCACATACTCCAAGACTTAACAATACGAACCAGGCCCATGAGCCTTAACTATTACAACACATTGACATAACACCATATCCAACGACAAGACTCCTAAGAATAAACTAAGGATGACAAGACACTATAAGTGGTAGTAGCACGACGCTTGCAGATTCTACGCTCGTCACTCTTGCTCCTGCCCATCCGAGTCCGAGTCATGGTCCGTATTACCTGAAAAGTTTGGGGGACAAGAACTTGATGAGCGAACGCTCAGTAGGAATTATATCTCAAGAACTAGCAATTGGTTTAAGTATTTAACTTTTTCAAATGAAAATGCAAGTCTATATGTAAAACATGTAAAATAAAATGTTATGGAATTGAACAGGATAACGAGAGGAAATAACATATGCTGTTGATCAAAGATAGGGAATTTCAAGTATTCAAGTATTTGAATGAGTACCAAGTATATCAACAAAGTCTTTCATGTCGTGAAATAATGGCTATTAACAAGCAAGTACTTTGCCCATTCTGGGCCACGCAAGTCATGTCAAGTTAATCAAGTCAAGCACGCGAGAGAGAGAGATAGAGATATAGTGGAGATATCGTAGATTCAAGCAAGTACTTCGGTGCAATGTCATACCGTGATCAATATAACTCCCATGGGCACAAGTACTTTCGGGTGCTCCTCCCAAGACCAGATCGGGCCCTATATGCGCTGACATTGTTACATGTAATATCTAGACAACCACTTTATGTATAGCCATGGAATTCCAAAAACAAACATGTAAGATATCAAGATAGATTTTTGGATAGGTTCCACGGAATTCAAGGAAATAGCTTTTAGAATTCAAAAAAAATCAATAATGACGGTATAATCATGAGTGTCGATAAAACTTGGTAGATTTAGTTCCCAAATTGGGTACCATAACAAATAGGTATCCATATACATGGATGGTCACCCATTTGATATAGAATTGAGGTCCACAAGAACAGCATATCAATGATATGATGTCCACATTCCATTAAGAATATACTCATGATATCCACATAGCATATCATGAGGGCCGGTATACCATGTTTCTAAAGAGTGACATGGCAACATAGTGTAAAGGGTTTTTATGGTACAACCTGCTCAGTCGGCCTTGAGGGAATCCAAGGCTCGAGGAGTCTTACGGAGGTCTCTATGACTAACTTGCTAGTTCAAAGGAACGGAACGTCTAATGGAGAGCTTGTAGGTCACCGAGAATTGAGGGGTAATGCGATAACCATCGTGAAACATGTGACTATATTCACGGAATGGAACATAGTGCTGATATATATATATATATGTATATATAGCTATAGAAAACCCTCGGTTCACAAAAAGCAGCATGAAATAATTACACAGGAAATTAGCGACTTAATCTAAGTCATTACTTATCCAATTAACGCCTTTTACAGGGGCGTTTATTTATAATTTGACGACTTATACAGGGGTCATCCATTATATAATTCTATTTTGCAGGAATTTCTATATTCTGGAATTTTAACAAAAATGCGCCTTGGACAGGGGCGTTACTTTTAAATTAGCGCCCTTTGGTGGGGCGTCAGTTCTATAAGAGACGGCCTGTATCAAGTCGTTAATTCAAGTTCATCCAAGATTTAACATGAACAGTGAAAATTTCCAGATAATACAATTTTTGGGACAACAAGTTACATGGTCAGGACAAGAAAAATAGCAGGATTCAAGGGGTATAACCATGCATTAGATTGGATTCATGGTTTCATAGATATAAAATTTTTAAACATAAGTATTTAATAATTTCAAAGAATTGACGACTCCTGGGCAGGGCGTCAGATCTTGAATTAGCGCCCTGGGCTGGGTCGCTTCTTTTAAAATCTTACAGAACCTTTGAAAACGCAACAAGACTATATGCATGAGATCATGGATGGTATTATTACATAATCTATGCTAGTTTGGGCTACGTTTCTTGAGAAAACCTACAATATGATCATGATTTATGCTTGTTTGGGCTACGAGACTTGAGATAACCTACCTCTGTGGATGATCTGGTGAACAGGATGAAGGTCTGAAGCTTTTACGTTGGTCTGTCTCAAACAACAGCAGGATGAAGAATGCACTTCGTGGTTCACCGGAGGAAGAAAATGATGACGATGAATGCCCGTGGTCTAGTGCAGGCCTCAGCAGGGTGACGGGGGAAGCAGAGGAACGCTTTCACACGTTCGTCAGCAGGAAGAAGAATGAAGAAGAGGAAGCTCCCCTTCATGTTGCAGTCAATAGGAAGAAGAGGAAGAAGCCTTCCTCACTTGCATTCTCAGCAGCAGGATGGCGTCGATGCAGCAGTAACGTTGCTATGATCGACGGAGACGTAGTTTTATAGGGTTGTGTGGGTTCTGGGGGATTCAAATGCTCAGATACGGAAGGGATTTTTGATCAAGATTGGTAAGGTTTTAAACCTACTATGCATGGACCTCACCCCTTCCAAGATAGCAGCCGCCTGCTCCCATTTGCATCGGAGAACCCTAACACAGGCCATGCAGCGAACGAGCATGCCTTAATTTAACTTTCGGGGAAAGAGACGTCTGAGACAAGAGCGTCTTTTCATTAAGTAGCGCCCTCACCAGAGGGCGTGTTTTTATAAAATGACGCCTTAACTAGGGTCGTCTTTTACATTTTCCATATTTTGGCGCTAAATTTCTATTTTTTTTCTTGGTATGAATTAGCGCCCATGATCAGGGCGTTATTTATACAACTAACGCCTTAAGTGAGGGCGTTATTTAATTAGCGCCTTAAGGAAGGGCGTTATTTCTTTTTGGCCCAATTTTATGTATTTCTCTTGGATGGTTTTACATTTATTAAGTACCTCTAATCATATATATCAATTTTATTCGTTTGGAATATTTTATTCCTTATTAATTATCTGGGGTCTCACAAGACTCTTCGCAGTGAGGCGGCACGCTTCTTCTCGCAGCTTCTCTCTTCAGAAAGACACTGTTTGGAGGAGTCGTTGTTGGATGTTATTCCCTCCCTTATTACTGACCAGCAAAATCATACACTTACATCTCCTCCTACTGCCCAAGAGATCAAGGAGGTAGTGTGGAACATGAATGGGGACGGTGCGCCTGGCCCAGATGGTTTTACTGGCATTTTCTACACCTCTTGTTGGGACATCATTGGTGCTGATGTTGAAGCAGGCATTGTTGGGTTATTTCAAGGCTTCCCCCTCCCTAAAGGCGTTACATCTAGCCTTATTGCTCTCATTCCTAAAGCTAAGCACCCATCTCGTTTTGGTGAATTCAGGCCTATCAGTCTATGTAATTTCAGTTACAAGATAATGTCTCACATCTTTTGTGCTCGGCTCACCAACATCCTGCCTAGGATCATATCTGAAGAACATGGTGTGTTTGTGAAGGGTAGGAATATCCTTGACAATATGTCTTTAGCCACGCAATTAATCTCTGACCTTGCGAGGAAGGTGCGGGGCCATAATGTTGTTTTTAAACATGATATGATGAAAGCCTATGACAGAGTTGAATGGGATTTCCTCCTTGCGGTGTTACGTAAGTTTGGCTTTTGTAACAGGTTTAATTATTATATAGCAATGCTCATCTCCAACTGCTGGTTCTCCGTCCTCTTTAATGGCTCTCCTGCTGGGTATTTTCACTCTTCGCGTGGCATTTGGCAAGGAGATCCTCTGGCACTGGCTCTTTTCATTATTATGGAAGAAGTTCTTAGCAGAGGCATTAAGAGTTTATATGATAATGGCGCAATCACACCATATTCGGGTCCTCGAGGATGCCCATCTATCACTCATCTGTTTTATGCGGATGATACCCTCCTATTTCTTAATGGCCATGCTGCTAATATTCATAAGGTTATGGATTTCTTGAGACGATACGAGAGTGCCTCGGGACAGAAGATTAATCAATCTAAGAGCAGTTTCATTATCTCTCGGTCTACGCCTCATAGGGTGGCCAATCACATTGCTAATATTACCGGCTTCTGTCAGCAGAACGGTGCGCTCACTTACTTAGGAGTGCCCATTCGGCAAGGTAGAACGCTAGTTATAGATTATAAACTACTCATTGAGAAGGTCAGTGGCCACCTTTTTTCTTGGAAAATCAAAACTTTATCACAAGCTGGTAGAGTCACTCTAATCAATTATGTGCCTTGCTCTATACACATATACCTTGCGGCTGCCGCTGCTATCCCCAAGTCTGTTGTAGCATACGTTGAATGCCTGGGTGCAGCCTTTTTCTGGGGAGAATCTGATGGGCACCAGCGGCGACATTGGATTCCTTGGAGTATAATACAACGACCAGCTATGGAGGGTGGCCTAGGCGTGCGCAGCGTATGGCATCTCCAGCTATCTCTTGTTGTCAAGCTTGTGTGGAATATTCAGCATGGTGTATCTCTCTAGGCGATATATGCGCGGGAACGCTTCAAGGCTGTGCATCTGTCGACAGTTCAAGCGGCGACTCCTCAAGAGTCGACTCATGTGCATATGTCGACAGTTTGTCAGTATACGCATGGCATCTCTAGGAAAGTATTCACTACTACCTTGGAGGTGGTCACCAACAACTCGAGGTGGATTTTAGGCGACTGAAGTAAGATTGATTTTTTTGATAATCTTTGGATGGGGGATACTAGGCTACGGCAGAGTCTGACGACTAGCTACTTGGGCCCTCCTGCTTCTGTCCTTGAGGTTATCTCCAATGTAGAGCACCAAATCAGAGCACTCCTCCAGAATAGTTCTTTGATTGATGGGATACACCTTTCATCTCATGAAGACAAATGTGTATGGTCTGCATCCATCTCTGGGGAATTTTCCATCAAATCTATAGATAACAAGATTAGACCAGTGGGTATACAACGTACAACTTGGTCTCATCTCTGGAATCAGTTATTTCAGCAGCGGGCCTCCCTCTTCGCTTGGCGGCTCCTGAATAGGGCTGTCCCAGTTGATAGCAGGATTGCTGAATGCGGTGTTTACATGGTGTCTCATAGCTACTACTGTAGGACCCCGAATATTGAGGATCTGAACCAGTTGTTTCTGTATGGTGAACTGGCCAGTTTGCTCTGGAGATGGCTTATTCCATTCCTGGATGTTGGACATGGGTCTCGACCTCATATCACGCAACGGGTCTGGGATATACTGAGTCGTTACAATGTGCAGACCCCTCATGGCTTCATTGTTGTTTATGCCTCAATTCTTATTGTCTGGGAACTGTGCAAAGCAAGATGCAAAATGCGGTTTGAGGGCCTTCGTACCTCCAGCTCATCTATAATTCGAAGCATTCATTCTCTTATCAATGTAACCTTATCTAAGAAGGTTTTCAGGCAGCATTCCAATGGCAAGCAGCTGGAATTAATCGGTAACTTTGGTTTCACTCATCGAACAGCTCCCATTTCAATTAAGCTTGTTCGTTGGATTCCTCTGATCTGGGGCCTAGTCCTCAATGTTGATGGCGCTAGTAAAGGGAACCCAGGGCATAGCGGTGGTGGTGGATGCATTACAGATAGCAGAGGGTCTTTTCTCCTGCCATTCACGCACTACTATGGCATTGCTACTAGCCTTACTGCAGAAATGCATGCTATGTGTGATGGCCTGCGACTCGCTTCTGAGCATGGTATACCTATTTATGAGATCCGCACCGACTCGGCAAATCTGGCGTCCTCTATTATGGCTGGGACGGGCTCTTCTTGGCACTGCCTGAGATGGTGGAGAGAAATATGATCTGCAGTCCAATCCTTGGGGATTTTGATTTCCCATGTTTATAGAGAAGCCAACCAGGTCACTGATGCCCTTGCGACCCATGCTTGTCTAAGTCGTGATAATATTGTATTTTTTTCTTCTAAAGATTTTCCCAGGAATTGCTTTGGCCCTATTATGGGTGATAGGCTAGGTCTAGCTACCATTAGACTGTCTTAGTTCCCTCCTTTCGGTGGATGTAACTCAGGGGTATGCCCCTTTGTTCATGTTTGCCTCATCTTATTAATAAAAACATTTTTGGGTCATGGTGTCTGCCTAGAGGAGTGACACCATTCCCCCCCAGGGGGGGGGGAGTGCACTCAACTGGTGTAGCTGTTGATGCCCCCTCTTTAAAAAAAAAGAGCAATATACATCCTTTTTTTTGACAAAAGATGGAGTGCGCAAAATAACTAAGATCTAAGTTTTTCCAAAATCATACTAATAGTCCAAGATGACAATTATCCGAATAGCCAAATGATGATAATGCTAGTCCATGACATTTCCTTATTGAAAACCCAAATACTAGGCTACAAGCCTTAACAAGTTTTAATCAACTAGACTGACATAATTGGAAGTACAAGTGTAATGCCCTGGATTCTTGTCGGATCTTTATTAGGTCTTTCGGATCCTTTTCGGAGAGTTTCGGGTCACTTTTGTGGCTCATGAGTTGAGTTTAACAATCCGTGTGGATTTTTCTCTCGTACTAGTTACGGAACCCTACGGTGAGTTTGTTTCTCAGTTCATCAACTCGTGGACGCCGCAGTTGCGATGTACTCTTCGAGACGATCGTTTTGGCTATTTTTGTGTATTTTTCTGAATTAGTCCATTTTCGGGCTAATTATCGCATTTTCAGAAATTAGGAAAATTCCTAATTTCTTTTTCTTTTTCCTTTTTCTTTCTTCTTCCTCTCTCCTCCCGTTCATTCGCGCGTGACCCTCTCTCTCTCCTATTTTCTCACTTCTCTCGCCCTTCCGGCTCCGGCTGCAGACGGAGGAGGCTAGTGGGCGAGGTGGCGACGGCATGGGGTCCATGAGGTGCGCGATCGGGCGAGGATCGGATCAGTTTTTGCGCGATCCCGAATGGTGGATTCAAAGCCGACGGTCAAGCTCGTGACGTGGTTTTCGACACGGTTTAGTCACTTCGGCACACACTTTCTTCGGTGGAGGTAGGGAGATGGATCACCCACTTCCCCTCTACGTTTTTCTATAGTTTCACGTCGTTCGGTGTGAGAACGAGCGAGTTTGGGCTCGTTTTAGCAAAACCGTTGTTTTGTGGTGTTTGTAGGGTTCGCCGAAAAATGGCGATGGATGTTAGATCAGTTAGTGTCAATAGACTCCCAGGAATGTCTGCGTTCCATAGTCACTGATTTCGTCGCGATTGGCGGTCATTCGGGACCATTAGGAGCCCGGGAAGTCCGGTGACTCCATTAGGGCGGATTTTGGAAAATCACCTATTTCTCGTTGTTTCTCAGCCAATTCGACTCCCATTGGAGTCTATGTGTTGTGTATTATCATCACCATTGTATCCCCTTCGTTTTGGAATGAAATCGGGCCGATCCCATGGTTTGTTTGCCATGACGCCTTCACAGTTTAACAGTAGCCGTTTAAGGTGTAGGGCGGCTGATTTCGGACCATTTAGAGTGAGTCGGTGGGCGTCTACGCGGTCGCGTGATAGACCGCCCTGTGTCTGGTACGGCCAGGTGTGGTCCGTCCAGTGCCTTTGAGCGGCTGGGTTCCAGCCGTGCCATGTGTTGAACGGCCCGTAGTTAGCCGTTCTGTTTCTCTTCGTGTGTTGAACGGCTATGGCCTAGCCGTTCTGTTCCTACGGTTCCTTTGAGCTGCTTTCCTTGAACCGTTCAGTGGCTTGGTGTGGTTCATGGAGCGGGTCCTCCTTAACCGTTCTGTCCCGTCAACGGTTTGGTCAAAACCGTTCTGACCGGGTACTGTCGTCAGTCGGTTGGCTTGAGCGGCTTGGCTTTAACCGCTCTATGCCTTGGGACGGTTTAGCCCTAACCGTCCAGATTGTCCCCCGTTGTTCTTGAGCGACCCTGTCCGGACAGTTCAGTCCCCTGAGCGGCTCATGAGTGACTGTTCAGTGGTGTTTCGTCCGTTGTCGTGTCAATTGGCCGTGATGGCCTGATCCGTGTCCATCTGTCTGTGTGTGTGTCATAGGATGGTTAGTTAGTCTATGTCACTGATTTTCTATAGATTCGCTTGGTGGTTCATTGGGCAGGTTAGCTGGAGTTGACTGAGTCTAGTGGTTCGTCCTTGACCGCTATAGTCGCCTCGTGGCTCTACCCCTGACTGCCAATGTTCTTGTCTCTATGTGCATAGCGGTTTCCTCCTTGACTGCTTGGTTTCCCTAGCAGCTGAATGATGGATCGCTTATGCCCAGAGTGTCGTTTCCCGTCGTTTCGATTTCCGTATATCTTGGCTTGACCTTGTGATTTGCCATTCCCGTGGATATCTTTTGATGTCCTATGAGGGCTAAGACCGTGTTAGGAGGTAGCCAGTAGTTTTCTTGCTTGAAGTAGGATTTTCTTTCGTAATGTCGAATAATCATTGTCGGGGTTCCGGTCAACCTGGGGTGACCCAGTGGTTGACGAGTAACCTTGAGGGTCTCGGCGGTTCTGTCCAGTTTGAGACATGGTTCTGGATGTCTCGAGGGGTTATTTTACCTCAGTTTGCGTGTCCAAGTGTGCTTAGGGTCTTGTTGATCCCTCAGGTCTCCGTGTGTCATTTGACGCGGATGTGTCATTTCCTCTGGCTTAGGAATAGACCGATTGGCAGCTCGTTCCGCTTTGTATGACAATCTTGACTCTGAGTCGTGAGACTCAAGGGTCATTGTGTTTTCAGGTCTAGTTGCCTTGTCCTGAGTCTGTCGGTAATTGTCTTACTGCCTTGGTGCTCCATAGTACGTGCGACAGTGCTTCCTTACATGTCTGTACTACAGCACTCTTGTTTCAGAGTTCTGTGTCTTGTGAGCCTCCACTAGTCGTTGCCTTACGATACATTACGATGTGCCGGCCTTTGTGGTGGGGCAGTTCCTGATATACGGTTTGTAAGCTAGTTTCCGTGGGCCCCTGCTGTACAGTGGCATCCTGCTGGGTGGGGAAAAATAGCTAGAGGCTTGGCTCTCCAGCAAGAGTCGGTGTGTGCACACGTGGTCAGGGGCTTTGGACTGACGCCGACGGGCGCTCCCTTGTCTAGTCACTCATTACTGTAGTTCCTGTTCTGGTTCAATGTCTTAGTCTTTGTCGTGGTGTGGGAGGCATAGTAGACGAGACGCTCGTAGGCGCAGCATAAGACGTCAGTGGATGCAGCTGGCTGTTCTTCTAGTGAGGGGGTACTTCCGTCACGTGACACGTGACTCTCGCGTTTCTTGTGCGTTGTGACCTTTCCGGGTTAGCCCTCTCGTGGTCTTGCCCGAGGTCAGTATTTTGTCTTGTGCACGATGTTCTAGTCGTGTGTGTGTGGTCGTGTCTAAAAGAGCGTGCATGACAATTGAGTCGTGTATGCTTTAGGCCGTCTGTGTCTGTCTAGTTCCTTTCTAGACTTGTTGTCTGGTCTTGTAGGCCTTCGTCTTGGGCCTCGTGCTTACTGACAGATTGGCAACTCCTGACTTCGTCAGTTTAGAGTTTGCCTATTTGTTGCTGTTGTGGTTTGGAGTAGCTTAGGGGCCAAGGTTAGTTCGGTAGACGTGTTTTGTTCAATACGACTTTCCCTTTTCTTATAGCTATTCCTACTCCTTTCGTTCCGGTCTTCTTTTACAACTTTGTAGTTTAGTTTTCCTGCTTTACTACACCTGCTATTTTTGTTGTTCTGTGTTACTGCATGTTTTTCGGTGGGGATCCGCGTGACCCCTGCTTTTCAGGTGGGTGGCGTTGTTCTGTTTTCGCGGTTCCTAGTGTGGCATGTTCGTAGCTGCCAGCGGTACCTGCGTCGGGCTTCCCTCGACCTCAGTGTACGTCTTTCTTTTCTGTTGGACTGTACTGCTTGTCTTTCTTCTGGCCTGGACTCTGGTATAATTGTTAAACTTTAACTGTTAATTAAAAAGTAATTTTATTTCTGCTACTTTAGCAAACCGTTCTAATGAAATTTAATTGCTTACTGTTATATCTCTGTGGCTTCAATGTACTACACGATAATCCTTTTTCCCTTCGGAGCTTTATAGCTCTTGGGAGACTTCACTGGTTCCAAGTGGTATCGGGTCTGCTCGGTAGTCCTATCGGGTATATCCGGTATCCGAGATCCGGGTCGTCACAGTTGGTATCAGAGCCTTGTTGTGTGAAGTACATGGGAATCCGAGATATGCAGTTTCCAGAGTCTTGAAAGTCCAGTACATTCTGTAGCTGGCGTTAGGTTTCGCGATTCTTTGTCGCTTTGTTTTCCGTGTGTTGTCTTGTGCGTGCTGTGTCAACACTGTGCGAGATGGTTTTGCTATTGTCAAGATGCAACGGGATGCTCTTTTTCGCCATTGTGTTTGTCTCGATCGTGATGTACTTGGCAGAGTTCGCCGATAGGCTTGAATCTGTAGTACATTGTTCGAGATTTTTCCGTGGTTTGTTCAGGTGGCTGATGACTTTTTCGAGTTGGTGTGATGGACGTACACGTTCTTATGTTGTTTTGGTCTTCCCAGCTTAAGTCTATGCAGCTCTTGAGGTCTTTCGTTTCTGTTGAAGTGCTCGATTAGATTCCTCGATTGAGAAGATGCTCAGGTGAGCCTAGGATGTTTCTTCCTGGTGAGCTTCTGTTAGTCGAGCTTGATGCATCTCGTTCCGCTTGGTGGAGTCTTTTCGAGGTATGCCTTAGAATTGCTATCTTCGTGAGGCCTTTGTCTTGTGTCTACTTAAGTGTGGATAGTATTTCTTCTGAGCCTGATCTTCTCTTTGTTTTACGGTTGCCTGGCTTTGGACATAATCTTTGTGTCTAGAGCCATTGTACACCGTGTTTTGCCGTGCCGTGTCTAGCGGTCGATATGTTGTGAAGGCTCATTTATTTCTTTCAGGACGTAATGATAAGCTGAGATTAGCCTTTCATTGTGCTTTGTGCTGATGCTGGTACTCTCCTTCTTTGCACTTAGGCTATTTTGTGATCGGTTGTTCGCAGGATCAGTACTCGTGGCGTGTTATATTGTGATTTTCATGAATTGCGATGGTGCTGAGTGTGTGTTGAGATGCGGATACCGAGGTATTTCTGATGCCTATGTGCGTTGTTTGAGTGCACAGCGAAAGCGTGTGGGCTGATTACCCACGGGTTGAGGATCGTTGGTTGTTAGATTCTGGCCGGTCGAGAGAATTGTTCTTTCTCGATGTGACTTCATCTTGGCTTCTTGTGCCTTGATGTGGTCTCTTGCAGTGCCGTTTCTGGAGTCATTCTGGTGTTGGCACTGGCCTTTGCGAGTGTTGGGGAATCTTTCGGCATTCTTTGTTGATTGAGTACCCTCTGCTCCTCTGTATTCTTTCTTAGGGTATTGTGCTCTCAGGATGTGATTGTGGTCCCTGAGATGCGTTTCTCAAGATTATCGTTCTCGTTGTCGTGGGTCTTTTCTTGGTGAACGCGCTCGATGCATGACTCGTCCCTTATGGTCATGCATTCAACTGTCATTGTGCCCTGATGTGACCTAGCTTGCAGGGGTGTTCCGAGATTATGTGTTCAGTACGGAGCCGGAATCTTGCAAGTGCTGTTGTTGTCATTTTATCGTTGTTTCTCTATGATTTTGTCTGTCTGTCTTGGCACTGTATGGACCAGGCCTTGTCGGTTAGCCTTGCTGTACTCTTCTCCTGGTAGAGTGAGCTTGCGACTTGATCAGATGTAATATCTGAGAGAGGACTGACTTGATTGTGCTTGTGGTCTGGTGCTATCGTTGGTGTCCTGTGTGCCAGGTGTTCCCTGTTGCCTTTGACACTGGAGCCGGTGATGTGTCGAGCTGTCAACTGAGAGGACTATGCTTCCTTGTTTAAGCTGATGCTTGCCGTGTCTGTCATTTTGTTTTCCCGATAGCTGTTATCGTGGCATGGGTCGTGTCTCCTTTCCTGTGAGATGTAAGCGACGTTGCCTTATTTCGGAGGTGTCATACTTGTGTTCACTTGTGTCGTGCTCGATCTAGAGCGTGTACTTGTGATTATGGTCTGACTGTGTCCCTTTGAATTGTGTCTCTTGAGATTTGCGATGTTTCAAGTCGTGTCTATCCCTGCTTCTCCTTTGTTAGTCCTTAAATTTTGAGGATGAAATTTCTTAAAGGAGGGGAGGATGTAATGCCCTAGATTCTTGTCGAATCTTTATTAGGTCTTTCGGATCCTTTTTGGAGAGTTTCGGGTCGCTTTTGTGGGTCCTAAGTTGAGTTTAAAGATCCGTGTGGGTTTTTCTCTCGTACTAGTTATGGAACCCTACGGTGAGTTTGTTTCTCACTTCATCGACTCGTGGATGCCCCAGTTGCGATGTACTCTTCGAGACGATCGTTTCGGCTATTTTTGCGTATTTTTCTGAATTAGTCCATTTTCGGGCTAATTATCACATTTTTAAAAATTAGAAAAATTCCTAATTTCTTTTTATTTTTCCTTTTTCTTTCTTCTTCCTCTCTCTTCCCGTTCATTCGCGCGTGACCCTCTCTCTCTCCCATTTTCTCACTTCTCTCAGCCTTCCAGCTCCGACTGCAGACGTAGGAGGTTTGTGGGCGAGGTGGCGACGGCGTGGGGTCCATGAGGTGCGCGATCGGGCGAGGATCTGATGCGGGACGGACCACGGACTCGACTCCGAACGGAAATGCGATCCTCAGACTCTAACAAGCTCGCGATCGCCCCTTGTCGAGGGAAGCGTTGGATGTGCACGGTTGAGAAACCGGCTAGAGCTAGGGTGGTCAACTCACAATTTTGTGCCCGGATCGGGTCACGGGACGGTCTCGCTCTCTCTCGCAACAGCGGTGATATAAAAATATAGCAAGCTAGATTATCCTAACATGCTCTCTAGCACCGGCATAAACAAGTATATATGAATAAAGCAAATATCGAGTCAAGGAAGCGAACACGATACCTCCACGCTCCCGGCGTGGGGAAGACGGACCCGGCCGAACTCATACTCCCGGAACAAATATTACACAACAATGACAGCAATGAAATATCGCCCACTCCACGCAGGGAGGTAAAGGGCTACACAAGTGGGCCCGGGAGGAGCGATTTCGGGTTGACGGGCGGCTTCTCGCGTAGCTTCGGCAGCACCTAAACTCGTGACTGTGGGGCCCACGTGCTGGCCGGAGGGGCCGTGTGGGACCGGGCGGCTCCGCTGTAGTGGGGACGCTTGGGGAAGCACTCCCCGGGATGGCGTCACGCTGGTTCGCCGGCCGGAAGCCAGGCGGCTCCGATCGGCACCGGTCGGAATAACCGGCCACGGATCTGCCGGTTCTGTTTTTCAACGCGCGACCCGACAAGATCACTCGCTGCGACCAATCCCGATGTCAGATCGACGATCAGGAGGTACTGTTGGAAAGCTCTCTCAAAATATTTTAAGATAGGACTGGAGCGAGAAGCTGGATCTTCACGGATCTGGGCCTTAACTATTTTTGAAGCTACTGTTGTACAGTACCCGAACTCTCAGATCAGCAGGGAACTTTTCTGAGAGTTACCTTTGACCACTAGGTAGACGTCCGATTCAGCTACCAAGCTCTTCACCAAAGTTGTAGAGGTTTGAACAAGGAAAACGGTAATAATTTTTGTGGAAGGATGGGTGGAGGCTACGAATTGTTATGGATTTTGGACTGACTGGTGGTCAGATCTGGAAACAGGCTGACAGAACTGTAGATGGTTCGGAAAGGGAAGTTCTAAAAATATGAAATGAGCTTTCCCAATTTCACGAAAAGTTGGAGGTGGAGAGGAAGGTGGACAAAACTCCTAATAAAATTGGGGGCTACAAGAAAAATCAAAACATGGGTTGAAGACGGGAAACTCAGGGTAGGTGTAGATCTGGTCTGAAAACAGACAGATCTGGGAAGAGTAGTTGGACGAAAATTGGAAATTATCAAATGGAAGCTTTATGACCAACCAATTTTTTTTGATCGTGGTTGACACCTATGGAACACCTCCTGAAAATTTCAGCTCAAGAGGAGCTCGTGGATGATTGCATAAATTCGTGGAAGAGCTGGATATCCTGTGTGGACAGAACACCGACGATAGCGGCACGAACGGTGGCGGCGGCGGCATAGATGATTACTGGAGGTGAAGAGAAGATGATAGAAGGGATACCACTTAGAAATGGGGTTGGGGATGAAGAAAAGCAGAGGGAGAGAGAGGGGGGGTCGAAATTCTCACAAGGGGGCTCTTGCACAATGCTTTTTTCTCTTTCATTAATTCAAACAAATGGAAATTACAAGCTATATATAATAAATGTAAAAAGACACTAAATGCCCACAGATCTAGGGTTTGGAAGGACATATGAGGGAGTTCATAAAGATTTCTCCCATGTGGTCAAAACTTTAACCATTAATCTAATCAAACTTGGACCATTTCCATTCAAACTTACCTAATCTTCACCAACCAAGCCACCAACCAAGCCTAATAGGACAAGGAAGCTTGCGCCCCCTTCATGGGCCATTTAGAAGAGAATATGGGCCAAGAGCCCTTGAACCCATACTTGACCTATGGGCTCTCCCACCAAGATAGCCCATGTGAGGGAGTTGCCCAATTGGGCCTTAAGTGGCTATTAAGGTCCATAATGATGGCCTTAAGGTCCAATATGAAATAAACGCCTAATGGACTCTACTAATGGCAACCTAGCCATGGACTCTATATTACAAGTGGCCCATTGGCTTGTTATAAGCCTTACAAGGAGCCCAAATGAAAGAAATTAAACAAATACACAAGTACCATCCCATTCAAGCAATAACACACAAATACGTTCCACCCGTATAGCTTTTGATGCCCCCATCAATTCTCCACGGGTGGGAGGAACTCGACCCTGTCGAGTAAGAGGTGCGGCTGCTCGAGTACTCTGGCAGATCCGTCACCGTGCCAAGTAACGCGGGTATGCTCCACTCCAAGTGACCATCACCTGCTCATTCCATATATACTCGATATGCACAAGCTACCATGGGCTAGAGGTGGACACTCCGGGTGGGGCACTCTCAAAGGGGAGGTGGCGGCTCGAAGACTCACTAGGAATCACCGCTGAGTCCCTGCGGGTGACTAGATCTGGGTGTAGATATAGAACCGATCCCATACTTATTGGGCGAGTCCATTCGCCTTTCACTCATAAGGGACTAACATCAACGAGCTTGCACAAAACACATGCAGATGCCTAACAAACCACACACAAACCACGCAAACAAATCACACAAAGAAGAGACAATACTGACTCATGCACGACCCTAGACTAAGGTGGTAGCATCAATCCCACTAAGTGGCAGCATCCTGAACTACGGGAGAGTCCTCCAGCTCTTCCCCCAAGGCATAGTACTCTTCGGCTAGTGCCGGGTCGGCCTCGTAATTGACACACACAAGCTCGGGAGGCAAGGTTTCTCCAACACCTAGGGCAAGGGTGGCGCGAGCGGGGCACTCACTGGCAATGTGGCCAATCCCGTGACAGTGGAAACACTGCACACGCGACCTACTGGTCTCCCCGATAAGAGGGCCTTTACCCTTATCCTCCCGACGGGTAGGGGGTGTAGGCAGCAATGGTAGAGGTGTAGGTACCTTGGGCAATAGTGGTAGGGGTGCCGGTGCCAGTGGACGGGCTATGGGAGCCGGGGAACGGGCAACGGGTGCCGGTGGTTGGGACGGAAGTAGATCCCAGGGTGGGGGAGGGCGAGGCCGTGGAGCAAAGTGCTCCTGACGGGTGGGCTCCTAAGATCGAGCCATGGGAGGCCGCTGAGGTGGGCCTACAGAGTGACGGGGCTCGGTACTACGGAGAGGGGTGGGGCCCAACCGATGGCTAGACTCGAACTCTCCCTCAAATTGCTCCAACTCGAGAGCAACCTGGTATGCCTCTTCCAATGTCTTGGCATTGCGGCGGAAAAGCTCATATTGATAGTGTGGCCGCAAACCACGTCGAAAGCGGGAAACGGGCATGGTACTCTCCTCTGTGACACCACATCGTAGAAAGTACTCATCAAATTCAGCGATGTATTCGGAGACGGATCGGTCTCCCTGGCTAAGAGTTTGCCATCTATCGATGAGTCGCTGGCGGTATGTGGGAGGAAGGTACTTTTGCCGAAGCTTATTTTTCATCTCGGCCCATGTGTCAATCGGGGGTTCTAACCGCTGAAGTAGTAGGATCTCTACATTCTTCCAATAGGTTTGCGCCTGTCCCATGAGCTTCATAGTGGCGAATCGGACCCTTCGGCGCTCCGACATATCATACCATTCAAAATAACGGTCCATGCTGAACTCCCAATCTAGGTAAACTTTCGGATCCAAAGACCCGTAAAAAGCGGGAGGGTCCGCTCACACGGTCCTAAGGACCCTATCATCATCCTCATCTCTCGGTGGCTGGAGGCCACGACAGTGTGGACCATACCCCTCATAGGCATTGTCGGACCCATAGTCCTCGAGACCAAGGTCACGGTGCGGTAGTTCGGGAACCCGAGGAGGGGCGGGTGGAGGAGCTATGGTGGCTGAGGAGCAAGTGCGGGCGAGCCTTGGGCCACATGGACGGGCTGGGCCTAGGCTATGGGAATAGCTTGGCCTTGGGCAGCCGCCTGAGAGGGTGTGGGTGGACCTTGGGCCGCTATAGGAGGGTCTCCATGGGACATCCTATCTAACCGTCCGACCAGACCTTGGACGGATCTGTCGGATTATTCTATCCGTTCCTCCATGGCGTTAAAACGGCCATCTATGAGGTCTGAGAAGTTCTTCAAGGCGGCCTCGGATTGGCCCATCCGGGCTACGAGGGTCATGATCGACTCATGCATGGCTTGAAGGTCACCCGAGATGGTATCCCGTTGGTTGGCCATAGGTGCCGGGCGATGGTATTGGGTACCTCACCGAGTGGGCATGCAAAGGACACAAGGACTAGGAGACACAGACCAATGCGAACAAGCGATGCACCTAGACTTAACCAAGACTCGGTACGTGGCAGAGATAAGCGATCCGAAGATCACTCACGCAAGTGTGCGGTCTTCCCGATAGGCGTAGCCTAACGTTCGGACAACACCTTTTGATATACCGAGTAAAGGGGTGCAAATGCGACCCAAAATACACTTTTTTTTAATTTTAAAACAATGATGACCCTAAACACGACTTAGACAATGACTAATGCCTAGACGTAAATGACACTTTCTCTTTTTTTTTAACACCCTAGACTCAACCTCTCTCTGATACCAAGTTGATGCGGGAAGGACCACGGACTCGACTCCGAACGGAGATGCGATCCTCGGACTCTAACAAGCTCGCGATCGCCCCTTGTCGAGGGAAACGTTGGACGTGCACGGTTGAGAAACCGGCTAGAGATAGGGTGGTCAACTCACAATTTTGTGCCAGGATCGGGTCACGGGACGGTCTCACTCTCTCTCGCAGCAGCGGTGATATAAAAATATAGCGAGCTAGATTATCCTAACATGCTCTCTAGCACCGGCATAAACAAGTATATATGAATAAAGCAAATGCTGAGTCAAGGAAGCGAACACGATACCTCCACGCTCCCGGCGTGGGGAAGACGGACCCGGCCGAACTCGTACTCCCGGAACAAATATTACACAATAATGATAGCAATGAAATATCATCCACTCCACGCAGGGAGGTAAAGGGCTACACAAGTGGGCCCAGGAGGATCGATTTCGGGTTGACGGGCGGCTTCTCGCATAGCTTCGGCAGCACCCGAACTCGTGACTGTGGGGCCCACGTGCTGGCCGGAGGGGCCGTTTGGACCGGGGGGCTCCGTTGTAGTGGGGACGCTTGGGGAAGCACTCCCCGGGATGGCGGCACGCTGGTTCTCCGGCCGGAGGCCGGGCGACTCCGATCGGAGGCCGGGCGGCTCCGATCGGCACCGGTCGGAATAACCGGCCACGGATCTACCGGTTCTATTTTTCAACGCGTGACCCAACGAGATCACTCGCTGCGACCAATCCCGATGTCGGATCGACGATCAGGAGGTACCGTTGGAAAGCTATCTCGAAATCTTTCAAGATAGGACTAGAGAGAGAAGCTGGATTTTCACGGATCTGGGCCTTAACTATTTTTGAAGCTGCTATTGTACAGTACCCGAACTCTCAGATCAGTAGAGAACTTTCCTGAGAGTTGCCTTTGACCGCGAGGTAGACGTCCGATTCAGGTCCCGAGCTCTTCACCAAAGTTGTAGAGGTTTGAACAAGGAAAATGGCAATAATTTTTGTGGAAGGATGGGTGGAGGCTACGAATTGTTATGGATTTTGGACTGACTGGTGGTCGGATCTGGAAACAGGCTGACAGAACTGTAGATGGTTCGGAAAGGGAAGTTCTAAAAATATGAAATGAGCTTTAAAAATTCCACGAAAGCTTGGAGGTGGAGAGGAAGGTGGACAGAACTCTCAGTAAAATTGGGGGCTCCAAGAAAAATCAAAACATGGGTCGAAGACGGGAAACTCAGGGTAGGTGTAGATCTGGTCTGAAAATAACAGATCTGGGAAGAGTAGTTGGACGAAAATTGGAAATTATCAAATGGAAGCTTTATGACCAACCAATTTTTGTGGATCGTGGTTGACACCTCTGAAACACCTCCTGGAAATTTCAGCTCAAGAGGAGCTCGTGGTGGATTGCATAAATTCGTGGAAGAGCTGGCTATCCTGTGTGGATAGAACACCGACGATAGCTTTGCGGCGGCTCGATGGCTGCACGAATGGCGGCGGCGGCGGCACAGATGATTACCGGAGGTGAAGAGAAGATGATAGAAGGGATACCACTCTAGAAATGGGGTTGGGGATAAAGAAAACCAGAGAAAGAGAGAGGGGGGGTCGAAATTCTCACAAGGGGGCTCTTGCACAATGCTTTTTTCTCTTTCATTAATTCAAACAAATGGAAATTACAAGCTATATATAATAAATGTAAAAAGACACTAAATCCCCATAGATCTAGGGTTTGGAAGGACATATGAGGGAGTTCATAAAGATTTCCCCCATGTGGTCAAAACTTTAACCATTAATCTAATCAAACTTGGACCATTTCCATTCAAACTTACCTAATCTTCACCAACCAAGCCACCAACCAAGCCTAATAGGACAAGGAAGCTTGCGCCCCTTCATGGGCCATTTAGAAGAGAATATGGGCCAAGAGCCCTTGAACTCATACTTGACCTATGGGCTCTCCCACCTAGATAGCCCATGTGAGGGAGTGGCCCAATTGGGCCTTAAGTGGCTATTAAGGTCCATAATGATGGCCTTAAGGTCCAATATGAAATAAACTCCTAATGGACTCTACTAATGGCAACCTAGCCATGGACTCTACATTACAAGTGGCCCATTGACTTGTTATAAGCCTTACAAGGAGCCCAAATGAAATAAATTAAACAAATACACAAGTACCGTCCCATACAAGCAATAACACACAAATATGTTCCACCCGTATAGCTTTTGATGCCCCCATCAGGATCGGATCCGTTTTGGCGCGATCCCGAATGGTGGATTCAAAGCCGACGGTCAAGCTCGTGACGTGGTTTTCGGTGCGGTTTAGTCGCTTCGGCGCACGCTTTCTTCGGTGCAGGTAGTGAGATGGATCACCCACTTCCCCTCTACGCTTTTCCTGTAGTTTCATGTCGTTCGGTGCGAGAACGAGCGAGTTTGGGCTCGTTTTAGCAAAACCGTAGTTTTGTGGTGTTTGTAGGGTTCGCCAAAAAATGGTGACGGATGTTAGATCAGTTAGTGTCAATAGACTCCCTGGAATGTCTGCGTTCCATAGTCACTGATTTCGCCGCGATTGGCGGTCATTCGGGACCGTTAGGAGCCCGGGAAGTCCGGTGACTCCATTAGGGTTGATTTTGGAAAATCGCCCATTTCTTGTTGTTTCTCAGCCGATTCGACTCCCATTGGAGTCTAGCTGTTGTGTATGATCATCATCGTTGTATCCCCTTCGTTTTGGAATGAAATCGGGCCGATCCCATGGTTTGTTCGCCGTGACGCCTTCACGGTTTAACAGTAGCCGTTTAAGGTGTAGGGCGGCTGATTTCGGACCGTTTAGAGTGAGTCGATGGGTGTCTGCATGGTCGCGCGATAGACCGCCCTGTGTCTGGTACGGCCAGGTCTGGTCCATCCAGTGCCTTTGAGCGACTGGGTTCCAGCCCTGCCATGTGTTGAACGGCCCGTAGTTAGCCGTTCTGTTTCTCTTCGTGTGTTGAACGGCTATGGCCTAGCCGTTCTGTTCCTACGGTTCCTTTGAGCGGATTTCCTTGAACCGTTCAGTGGCTTAGGGCTGTTCATGGAGCGGGTCCTCCTTAACCATTCTGTCCTGTCAGCGGTTTGGTCAAAACCGTTCTGACCGGGTACTGTCGTAAGTCGGTTGGCTTGAGCGGCTTGCCTTTAACCGCTCTATGCCTTGGGACGGTTTAGCCCTAACCGTCCAGATTGTCCCCCGTTGTTCTTGGGCGGCCCTGTCCGGACCGTTCAGTCCCCTGAGCGGCTCATGAGTGACCGTTCAGTGGTGTTTCGTCCGTTGTCGTGTCAATTGGCCATGATGGCCTGATCCGTGTCCATCTGTCTGTGTGTGTGTCATAGGATGGTTAGTTAGTCTGTGTCACGGATTTTCTATCGATTCGCTTGGTGGTTCGTTGGGCAGGTCAGCTGGAGTTGACTAAGTCTAGTGGTTCGTCCTTGACCGCTATAGTCGCCTCGTGGCTCTACCCCTGACCGCCAATGTTCTTGTCTCTATGTGCATAGCGGTTTCCTCCTTGACTGCTTGGTTTCCCTAGCAGCTAAATGATGGATTGCTTATGCCCAGAGTGTCGTTTCCCGTCGTTTCGATTTTTGTATATCTTGGCTTGACCTTGTGGTTTGCCATTCCCGTGGATATCTTTTGATGTCCTATGAGGGCTAAGACCGTGTTAGGAGGTAGCCAATAGTTTTCTTGCTTGAAGTAGGATTTTCTTTCCCAATGTAGAATAATCATTGTAGGGGTTCCGGTCGACCTGGGGTGACCCATTGGTTGACGGGTAACCTTGAGGGTCTCGGTGGTTTTGTCCAGTTCGAGACATGGTTCTGGATGTCTCGAGGGATTGTTTTACCTCGGTTTGCATGTCCAAGTGTGCTGAGGGTCTTGTTGATCCCTCAGGTCTCCGTGTGTCGTTTTACGCGGATGTGTCATTTCCTCTGGCTTAGGAATAGACCGATTGGCGGCTCGTTCCGCTTTGTATGATGATCTTGACTCCGAGTCGTGACACTCAAGGGTCGTTGTGTTTTCAGGTCTAGTTACCTTGTCCTGAGTCTGTCGGTAGTTGTCTTGCTACCTTGGTGCTCCGTAGTATGTGCGATAGTGCTTCCTGGCATGTCTGTACTACAACACTCTTATTTCAGAGTTCTGTGTCTTGTGAGCCTCCACTAGTCGTAGCCTTACGATACGTTACGACATGTCGGCCCCTATGGTGGGGCAGTTCCCGATATACTGTGTGTAAGCTAGTTTCCGTGGGGCCCCGCTGTACAGTGGCGTCCTGCTGGATGGGGAAAACTAGCTAGAGGCCTGGTTCTCCAGCAAGAGTCGGTGTGTGCACACATGGTCAGGGGCTTTGGAGTGACGTCGAAGGGCGTTCCCTTGTCTAGTCACTCGTTACTGTAGTTCCTATTCTGGTTCAGTGTTATAGTCTATGTCATGGTTTGGGCGGCATAGTAGACGAGACGCTCATAGGCACAGCAATGGACGTCAATGGACGCAGTTGGCTGTTCTTCTAGTGAGGGGGTACTTCCGTCACGTGACACGTGACTCTCGCATTTCTTATGCGTTGTGACCTTTCCGAGTTATCCCTCTCGTGGTCTTGCCCGAGGTCAGTGTTGTGTCTTGTGCATGACGTTCTAGTCATGTGTGTGTGGTCGTGTCTAGAAGAGCGTGCATGACAATCGAGTCGTGTATGCTTTAGGCCATCTGTGTCTATCTAGTTCCTTTCTAGACTTGTTGTCTTGTCTCGTAGGCCTTCATCTTAGGCCTCGTGCTTGCCGACAGATCGGCAACTCCTGACTTCGTCAGTTCAGAGTTTACCCATCTGTTGTTGTTGTGGTTTGGAGTAGCTTATGAGCCAAGGTTAGTTTGGCAGCTGTGTTTTGTTCAGTACGGCTTTTCTCTTTTCTTTTAGCTATTCCTACTCCTTCCGTTCCGATCTTCTTTTACAGCTTTGTAGTTTAGTTTTCCCGCTTTACTACACCTGCTATTTTTGTTGTTCCGTGTTACTGCGTGTTTTTCAGTGGGGATCCACGTGACCCCTACTGGGCCAGTGACACGAGGCTCACCCCTACTTTTCAGGTGGGTGGCGTTGTTCTGCTTCCACGGTTCCTGGTGTGGCGTGTTCGTAGCTGCCAGCGGTACCTGCGTCGGGCTTCCCCCGACCTTAGTGTGCGTCTTTCTTTTCTGTTGGACTGTATTGCTTGTCTTTCCTCTGGCATGGACTCTGGTATAATTGTTAAACTTTAACTGTTAATTAAAAAGTAATTTTATTTCTACTACTTTAGCAAACCGTTCTAATGAAATTTAATTACATACTGTTTTATCTCTGTTGCTTTAATGTACTACACGATAATCCTTTTTCCCTTCAGAGCTTTACAACACTTGGGAGGCTTCACGGGTTTCAAGTGGTATCGGGTCTGCTTGGTAGTCCTATCGGGTATATCCGGTATCCGAGATCCGGGTCGTCACAACTAGGGTAAGGACTCAATAAATCAAAATACGCGACTAGCTGACAGTAGATGATCGGTGACTCTAGCACTCTTCACTCGGTCTCATTCCCATTCATATGATTGTCGCTATCTGAGTTACCTGAAAAATGTTAGAATGAACTAGATGAGCGAATCGCTCAATAGGAATTACATCTCAAGTTCGAGCAATCTTTAAGTAGTTTACATGTTGCATGTAATGCAGGTATAGCTATGCATGCTAGACAAGCGAGAAAAATCATGAACTGTATAGAAGAATATCGCATGGTTTCAAGTACTAGCAAGTTGACAAGCGAGATATCAAGGACTTCATCGAAAGAGTTTTGTATGATTTCAAGTACTATCAAATGTTTGCAAGATTGCCAGGAAGGCAAGGAACAAGTTCAAGCAAGTAAGAATCATGTTCAAGCAAGTAATATCATGTTCATGCAAGTAATATCAAGTTTATGTAACATCAAGTACGTGTAACTGGAATTGACTACTTCAATCAAGCAAGTACTTTGCCATTTTTCGGGCCACGCAAGTCAAGTCAAGCATGCAAGTAGTGTCACGAGAGAGTGAGTGGGATGTATCAAGTTTAGCAAGCAAGCAAGTACTTCGGTGCAATGCTTAAACACCGTGATCATTCAACTCCCATGGGCACAAGTCCTTTTGGGCGCTCCTCCCAGGACCAGATCGGGCCCTATATGCACAGCATTTCATGTATTTCTTTTGACATCCACTCTCATTTATAGCCAGTATGGGATTTCAATGGTTGACCATTGTAGGATATACATAAGGTAGATTTTCATGGAATGGAGTTCAAAGACATATATTATGCAAGAAATGAACTAGGGTTATATCGGTATAAGTCACGAGACTAATGAGGGAATCGGAATGGAATCGGCGGCTCGTATGCTGCCACAATCACTGAATTGGCGCCCAGAGGTTAGCCAGTCTTTCAAGAATTGGCACCCTCTAAGGATGAAATTGGCGCCCAGGGGGTAGCCCTTCTTTCAGGAATTGGCGCCCTCTGGAGGGGCGCCCATTTCAGTATGCCTATAGGAATTGGCGCCCCCTCAGAGAGTCTTCATTTAATTGAAGACCCTCTGGAAGGTCACTATTTAAACAATTGGTGCCCCAGGCTTGGGCGCCAATTCTTGTGGCTGTATTTGCACCGGGCAGGTATATTTTAAGACTCATAACACTATTCATAATGTCATAGTGTAGCACCCTCGATAAAACAATAGAGAAGTTGAACTTCTTAGATAAACAATCCTACATGAAGGCCTTATAAAAAGAACCATACCTTATGAGGGATACTATATAAATATACAAAGCCCAACATCACTTAATGCCAACACATGGGTAGTACGTAGTGGGGTCTCTATTTTTCCAACCCAAAGGGAATGGGTGCCCCTTACTAGGGCGCCATTCACCAATATAGAGCTCCTATACAAGGCGCCATTTCCCTTGGGCCACCATCCCACTATATACATTAATATATATATGCACCATAAAGACCAACACGTGAATGGGCCAGCTTTTGTCAAAAGCAATAGGAATGGGCACCCCTGTACAAGGGTGCCAATTCCATGTATAGTGACCACCCAATTAATGAGCGCCCCTATACCAGGGTGCCATTTCCAATGCTTCTAGAAGGGGTTGAAACAATAACAACCTACATTTGCTGGCAATGGACCCATAAGGGAACATTCACAGCATGGTTTTCGGATCTGGTTTCCAATGGACCCTTACTACTTCTCTATAAACAATTCTCTCCAGCAAACGTAGATGACCCTTACCATCATCCTGCCACTAAAGAGAAGGTTATTCTACCACTTCCCTATCTCCACCTGCAGAAGAGAAATCTAATGTTTCTCTTCATGTGCAGGAGACGTATCCCCGTCCTGCGTGCTACACGTCCTACTATAGAAGCTTACTTAGAACTTTGCTGAGCGTGGAGGGCTTGACGTGGCTTGGATTCTTATTCTTTCTCTACTGTTATACCTCGTAAAGCACTCCAAAAGGGTAGGTGTTCTCAAGATCTAGCCCAACCCGTAGCTAAAGTAGGGTAACATAACATGCTAGTATAATCCATCTGTCATGCCATGCAGCATGTTCCTATAGCGTGTTACACAGGTTTTAAGTAGAACAACTATAGCCTATTACACTAGTTTTTACATAGTATGTTACATAGTCTTTTATACTGATTTCACGGGATTCAAATATGTCTCATTACACCAGTTTTTACAGCCTTAAAATATCACGTTTAGCCCTAGTATATAACATGTTTTACAATAGATACATACATGCTTTAAAAATCTAGAAAGTCCAGCCCTCAGGTAAAGGGCGCCCCTGACCAGGGCGCCATTTCCTGAAGGGGCGCCCCTGTCCAGGGTGCCATTTAATTGAAGACACTATACAATGTCATCAATTCATTTCCAGTAATTAGTAATCAACGCATTCAAAAATCTATATCTATTGAACTAAACCATAAAATTCTCGCTTGAATATGTTTCTGTGATCCTGATATTTTTCTCTACCTATACATGTCCTTACTTCCTGATTTCGAGAAACTTTGGGAATGTGAATAGTGCATGACCCAACTGAATAGGCACCCCTGCCCAGGGCGCCATTTACTTCAATTGATGACCCTCCAGAGGGTCGTCATTTAAATGAAGACCCCCTGGGGAGGCGCCAATTCCTTTTCCCAATAATTATATACACCACGTTGGAAAATTAATATCTATGCAACTAAAACCTAACAATTTTGCATGAGCATAGTTCTGAACTCCTGATAATTTTCTCTGTCTATCCATATCCCCGGTTCCTGATTTCATGAAACTTCTACATTATGAATAGTGTTATGAGTCTTAAATGTACCTGCCTGGTGTAAATAGAAGCCAAAAGAATTAGCGCCCTAGCCAGGGGTGCCAATTTTTTGAATAGTGACCCTCTAGAGAGTCGTCCTTTAAATGGAGACTCTCTGCAGGGGTGCCATTTTCCATATATTTGTATATATATATATATATATATATATATATATATATATATATATAATTTCTGAAAGACTGGGCAACCCCCAGGCGCCAATTTCATAAAAGACAGCCTGACCCCCAGGCACCAATTTCATGAGAGACTGCCTGACCCCCAGGTGCCATTTCCTGAAAGCCTGAAAGATTGGGTAACCCCCAGGCACCAATTTAGTGAGGCAGCTAATTTTGATTCCTGATTTGTCTCGTGGTTTATACTGACATAACCCTTGTTCATCTCCTGCATGATATATGCTTTTGAACTCCATTCATGAAATCTACCTTATGTTCTTACAATGGTCAACCCTTGAAATTCTATATTGGCTATAAATGAGAGTGGATGTCAAAAGAAATACATGGAAATGCTATGCATATAGGGCCCGATCTGGTCCTGGGAGGAGCGCTCAAAGGTACTTGTGCCCATGGGAGTTTATTGACCACAGTGTTTAAGCATTGTACCGAAGTACTTACTTGACTTGCTTGACTTGAGACATTCCACACGTACTCTCTCTACTTGCTTGACTTGACTTGTGTGGCCCGAAAAAGGGCAAGGTACTTGCTTGATTGAAATAGCCAATTCTATTGACACGTACTTGATATTACTTGCTTGAACATGAATTTTACTTGCTTGAACACGATTCTTACTTGCTTGTACATGAGTTCTTGCTTGCCTGAAAAGTGGCATCAATATCTATAAGTTCTTGATATCCTGCTTGTCAAACACTTGAAATCATGTGATACTCTCTCTATATAGTTCTTGATCTCTTACTTGTTCATCATGCATAGATATACCCATATACCTGATTTTCTTACTTGTTCATCATGCATAGCTATACCGGCATTACATGTAACTTGTAAACCACTTAAAGATTGCTCGAACTTGAGATGTAATTCCTACTAAGCGATTCGCTCATCTAGTTGCTTCCTAACATTTTTCAGGTAATTCGGATAGCGACATCCACATGAACGGGAATGAGACCGAGTGAAGAGCGCTAGAGTCACCGTCGTCTTCTGCCAATTAGTTGTGTCCTTTGTGTTTTAAGTCTTACCTTGAATCTTTAGTGATGACTGGTCTAGTCAATTGGAAATTTGTTAAGGCTTGAAGACTAGTAATTGGGTTTGAATAATGTATGATTATCATCAGTTGGTTAATTGTAAGAATCGTCATCTTGGACATTGGTATAATTTTAGGAATAAAATCTTAGTCATTATTTAATCTTTTGCGCACTCTATCTTTTGTCAAACAAAAATTTTGTATACTGCTCCGATTGAATGGTTCTATATAAGCTGGCCATGACTTCAGGTATCTTTCACGCTCGGGGCGTGACACATAAGTTCACGAAATCAGGAATCAGGGTCATGGGTAGACAGAGAAAATTATCGGGAGTTCAGAATCATGCACATGCAGAATTGTTGGGTTTTAGTTTCATAGATATATATTAATTTTCTAACATGGTGTTTATAATTCTTTTGGAAAATGAATTAGCGCCCTTCTGTAGTGTCTTCATTTAAATGAAGACTCTATACAGTGTCTTCATTTCTTGTAAATGACTCTTGTAAATGGCGCCCCTCTGTAGTGCCTTCATTTAAATGAAGACACTACAGAGAGTCACCATTTGATGTAAATGACTCTTGTAAATGGCCCCCCTCTGCAGTGTCTTCATTTAAATGAAGACCTTGCGGAAGGTCACTATTTGATGTAAATGGCGCCCTAGTCAGGGGCGCCCATTCAGTTGGGTCATGCTTCGCACCAGATAGGTACGTTTTGAGATGCAAGTTATTGTTCATGTTTTTAAAGTTTCTCAGAATCAAGAAATGAGGACATGGATAAATAGAGAAAAATATCAGGATCACAGAATCATACTCATGCAAGAATTTTATGGTTTAGTTTCATAGATAATAATTTTCTAAGCATTAGTGATTATTAATTATGAAACTAACTACTGTGAGAGACAGGTATATCAGAGCTATATAATATGCAAGATGGAATAACTACTGCGAAAACCAGTATGTCAGGAACTATATAATATAGAAAATGGAACTAAACTACTGCTAATCATGCTTGTTAACCCTATTTAAGCTACTGGTTAGGCCAGATCTTAAGAAAACCTGCCTTTTTGGAGTGATACATGTGGTACAGGTGGTAAGAATAAAGAAATCCAAGCCAAGCCCTTCTTAGTAGAGCTTTAGAGAACAAAATAAGACACGTTCTCCGCCACAAAGCTTCAGCAGTAGGACGTAGAATATAGGAAGAAGATGCCCCCTTCACGTCTTCCCAAGAAAAGAAGGGAGATATTCCCTTCTGCGGGCAATGGTGATAACGGCAGTAGCCTCTGCCTGTGCTACGGAAGAAATAATTATAGGAAATCCGGTTGCCAATGCAAAAGCATGGGTTTATTGCCTTGCGGGTCTAGCTGGGGAACAAGATCCTAGATCATTGATGTCCATGGTCAGAGGATGGTGCATTGACAGCTAAATAAGGCTGTTCGTGTCTCAAAGGACAACTTTGTGGGTTGTTGTGAATTGGCGCCCTAGAGAGGGGCGCCCTTTAATCCATGCCCTTGCACGAGAGCGTTATCAAGGAAAATGGCACCCTTGTATAGGGGCGCCCATTAGCTGGGTGGCCCTGTTCATGAAAATGGCGCCCTTGTATGAGGGCGCCCATTCTTTATGGCTGTAGACAAAAGCTGGAACCTTCACGTGTATATAATTCATTCGCCTTTATGGTGTGGGATGGTAGCCCCTGAAGGTAAATGGCGCCCTTATATAGGGGCTCTATTTTGGGGAATGGCGCGGAGGTAAGAGGCGCCCATTCCCTTTGGTTTGAAAAAGAGAAACCCCTAATACGTACTATCCATGTGTTGGCATTTAAGTGATGTTGGGCCTCTTAAATGTATGTATATTTATATAGTGGTCCTCACAACGTATGTTTATTTTTATAAGGCCTTTATGTTGGATTGTTTATTTAGGAAAAGTTCAACTTTCACTATCATTTTTATCCGGGGTGCTACACCCTCCCCCACTTAAAGGAATTTGGTCCCCAAATTCAATTGCATATACGGCAACTGCATATACGGAGATATGGAGGGTGCGAAGTACTTACAGGCTAGAATAGCTTCGAAAATCTCTTTCGCATTGACTCTTTAGTTTCCTATGTGGCTTCTTGTTCTAAGCATCGATTCCATTGGATTTTCACCATGGGGATCGTCTTACTTTTTAAAACTCAAACTTCTCGGTCGAGAATCTTCATCAACTTTTGCTCGTAGGTCATGTCCTTTTGTATCACCAAGTCATTGTGGTCAATGACGTGGAAAGGATCGTGCACGTACTTCTTCAGTATAGAAATATGGAATACATTATGCACTTCTGATAGTTGTGGAGGCAAAGCAATGCGGTAAGTCACCTCGCCCACTCTTTCCAATACTTTGAATGGACCAACAAACTTTGGTGTAAGCTTGCCCTTAATATCGAATCTTCTAATACCTCGGCCGGAATATACCTTGAGAAAAACGTGGTCACCAGCTTGAAATTCCAGATCCCTTCTTCTATTATCAGCATACGATTTCTGCCTAGACTATGCTATCTAGAGTCTTTCTCGAATGAGGCGTATCTTCTCGGTCGAATCTCTTACCATATCCGGGCCTAGAATATGTCTTTCACCGACTTCATCCCAGCATATTGGAGATCAGAAACTCATGCCATAAAGTACCTCGAAAGGTGCCATTTGGATACTGGCTTGATGGCTGTTGTTGTATGCAAACTCGGCTAGGGGTAAGTGGTCATGCCAGCTTTCACCGAAGTCTATAATACATGCTCTTAACATATCCTCAACAACTTGGTTTTTCTACTCTATCTGACCATCTGTTTGGGGATGGAAAGCAATGCTGAAGTTGAGTTTTATCCCCAGAGAGTGTTGTAGGCCCTTCCAGATATAAGAAGTAAAGCGTGGGTCTCGATTAAATACGATCAACACAGGAACTCCATGCAGTCTAACCGCCTCCTTGATATACAAGGCAGCAAGGATATCAACTGACCATCGGCTCTTTATGGGCAAGAAATGAGCCGATTTAGTTAGACGGTCGATGATTACCCAAATTCCATCATGTCCGCCCCTAAACTTGGGCAAGCCCATGATAAAATCCATGCCGATGTCGTCCCACTTCCATTTGGGAATATCTAGCGGGTGTAGTTTTGCGACGGGTTTTTGATGTTCCGCATTCACTTGTTGACATGTCAGACAGCGAGACACGAAGTTTGCTACCTCTCTCTTCATATTAGGCCACCAGAAAGTTCTTTTTAAGTCTTGGTACATCTTGGTGGCTCCAGGGTGGATCGTGTACCTTGATCAATGAGCTTCCTTAAGAACCTTCTTCTTCAACTCGGGACAGTCAGGTACACATGTTCGTTCATGAAATAGCAATCTACCATCGAGTGCCAGCTTGAATTCGAGTCTCTCGTCCATCTTGTCCTTTATTTCCACCAGTGCATGATCTTCTTCTTGTAGCTTCTTAATTTCAGGTAACAAATCTAGATGTAGACTCATGTGGGATAGAATAATACGCCGGTTCTTCTCATCTGTATTGACATTGAGCTCAGAGAATTTCTCCAGCAACTTCCATTCTTGAATCATATAGTTGGCTAATATTGCTCTCGACTTTCGACTAAGGGCATCAGCTATGAAATTACCCTTACCAGGATGTTATTGTATAGTGAAGTCAAAATCCTTCAGATATTCGAGCCAACGCCTTTACCGCATGTTCAGCTCCTTTTGGGAGAATAAATATTTGAGGCTTTTGTGATCGGAGTATACTGTGAATTATTCTCCGTAGAGATAGTGTCTCCAGATCTTTAAGGCAAATACCACTGCGGCTAGCTCTAAATTATGCACCGGGTAGTTCTCTTCGTGTTTCTTTAATTTCCGAGAAGAGTATGCAATAACTCTTCCATTTTGCATCAATACACACCCAAGGCCAATACCAGAAGCATCAGTATATACCTCGTACTTCTCTCCTTCAATTGGCAATGATAAGACTAGTGCAGCAGTCAAGAGATCCTTCAAGGCTTGAAAACTCTTCTCACAATCTTCATTCCACTCATAAGGCACTTCCTTGCGAGTCAATCTGGTGAGAGGAACAGCAATTTTTGAGAAGTCCTTGATGAAACACCGATAGTAACCAGCTAGATCGAAGAAGCTTCGAATTTCCGTTGTATTTGTTGGTTGTTCCCAATTCTTCATGGCCTCGACCTTTCAATGGTCGACAAAAATTCTGTTCTTCGAGACTACATGGCCCAAAAAGGATACTTCCTCGAGCTAGAACTTGTGCTTGCTGAATTTGGCATACAATTTATTTTCCCTTAATATTTGCAATGCCTTCTTCAGATGTTCTTCATGGTCTTCTTCGGACTTTGAATAAATCAAGATATCGTCAATAAAGACCACGATGAATTGATCCAGATATGGCCGAATGGTGCTGTTCATTAACTGCATAAATAATGCAGGGGCATTTGTTAGTCCGAAAGGCATAACAGTAAATTCGTAATGCCCATACCTGCTTCAGAATGCAGTTTTATGAACGTCTTCTTCTTTGATCTTCAATTGGTGGTAACCAGAATGAAGATCAATCTTGTAGAAGTATGTAGCTCCAGATAATTGATCAAACATCTCATCAATTCTTGGCAGCAGGTACTTGTTCTTGATTGTAAGGTTGTTTAGCTGCCGATAATCGATGCAAAGTCTCATTATTCCATCCTTCTTCTTAGCGAATAGCACGGGTGCTCCCCATGGAGAAGTACTCGGCCTGATGAAACCCTTCCTCAATAATTCCATTAGCTACTCTTTTAGCTCAGTAGGGGACATTCTGTAAGGTGCCTTAGAAACAGGACCAGCACCAGGAACAAGGTCGATTGTGAATGACACTTCTCGCTCCGGGGGTAAGTCGGGCAATTCTTCTGGAAAAACATCGGGGAAATCCCGAACTACACGGATGTCTTCAAGTTTAGACTCATCGACTTCCGTGGCAGTCACAAATGCTATGAAAGCCACACATCCCATACTTATGAGTTTACTAGCTCGGAGAGCTGAGATAAGAGGTGATCTATTCTGAGGGCTAGTGTAAACCAACTCTAGGAAATCCACGAAAGTTATCTTGCCATGCCGGCAATCTACAGTTGCTTGGTGGGTGGATAACTAGTCGGCACCTAGTATGACATCATACCCCTTCATATCTAGGCATATCAGGTTGACAGGTACATTGTTTCCTCCAACCATAACCTCGTAGCTTGGGTAGTGATATGTGATATCTGACTTATTCCCAAGAGGTGTAGATATGACCAAATCTAACAGTTCGGGTTTCTTAGAAAATGAAGTAGCAAATTTCTTGGAAACGAATGAATGAGTTGCTTCGATATCAAATAAAACTTGAGCATTCTTAGAACAAACAGTTAGTGTACCTTCCACAATTCCACCTTCTGTTAGTTTCGACTCTTGGAGAGGTTGCAGACGGCCTTGTTTCTTTGCTGGACGCTTCTCGTCTTTAGTGGCTTGCTCATTCATCAATGGGAAATCAGGGATTCGATGTTCGCGGCTTCCACATCGGAGACACGCTCCCAGTTTCCTCCAACATTCCTTAGTCTTGTGGCCGGCTTTGTCACATTACTTACAAATTTCCTTAGAAGGTGTAGTGGTGGAGAAAGGCTTGTCATTCTTTTGAAACTTCTTTCCCTTGGAGGACTCCCCTCCATTGAAGAACCGCTTATTGTTGAATGATGATTTGAAATTTCTCGGGCCTGTGATAGGTTCCTTCTTGTCCTTTCCTCGAATCCTTTCAGATAATTCGGTGGCATCTTCTAGCAATTGGGCACGCTGAACCATTTCTGAATAGACTTGGATGTCCATCGGTGTAAGTTGTGTAATATAGTGGGGCCGAAGCCAGTTAAGGAACCTTCTAGCCTTCATCTTTTCAGTACACACCAAGTGGGGTGCATACCTGGACAGTCTTGAGAACTGGGCCTCATACTCGGCCACTTTTAGGGTCCGTTGTTTCAATGTGGCAAATTCTGCGGCCTTCTTCTCCTGAATACGGTCGGAGAAGTACTTGTTATTGAAATGTTCAACAAAGTCATCCCATGTGACATGGTCATAAGGCAATGTTGCTTCTATGGATTCCCACCAACCTCGAGCATCCCGCTCCAATTGGAATATAGCCAGTAAGACCCTTTCCTCATCTGTGCATTACATTACACGGAAAATCCTGTCAATCTCCTTCAACTAGTTTTCAGCATGTTCGGGGTCAGACGAGCCCACGAATCTTGGTGGATTCATGTTACGAAAACATCTGTGGAGAGCACTAGCTCCATGGTTAGCTCCATATTACGCCACTTGTTGTAGTGCCTGCGTAAGACCTTGTACGGTGTGCTGCATCTCACGCCATTGTGCTCTTTCTACGGCCATTTTTCTATAAGAGAGTTTGATGAAATTAGTTCTGTATTTCAAGTTAAAGATTTTGGATAACATAACCCATGGCTCTACCCATCTCACTAGGTATAAAGTATAAACCTATCCTTAGACTTGGGTTTTTCCAAGGAAATTGAAATCCTAGGCTCTGATACCACATAAACTGTCACGCCCCGAGCGCGGAAGATACCCGGGTCGTGGCGAGTTTATATAGAACCATTCAATCAGAGTAGTATACATCCTTTTTTTTGACAAAAGACGGAGTGCACGAAATAACTAAGATCTAAGTTTTTCTAAAATGATACCAATAATCCAAGATGACAATTATCTGAATAACTAAATGATGATAATGCTAGTCCATCACATTTCCTTATTGAAAACCCAAATACTAGGCTACAAGCCTTAACAAGTTTTAATCAACTAGACTGACATAATTGGAAGTACAAGGGTAAGGACTCAATAAATCAAAATACGCGACTAGCTGACAGTAGATGATTGGTGACTCTAGCACTCTTCACTCGGTCTCATTCCCATTCATATGATTGTCGCTATCCGAGTTACCTGAAAAATGTTAGAATGAACTAGATGAGCGAATCGCTCAGTAGGAATTACATCTCAAGTTCGAGCAATCTTTAAGTAGTTTACATGTTGCGTGTAATGCAGGTATAGCTATGCATGCTAGACAAGCGAGAAAAATCATGAACTATATAGAAGAATATCGCATGGTTTCAAGTACTAGAAAGTTGACAAGCGAGATATCAAGGACTTCATAGAAAGAGTTTTGTATGATTTCAAGTACTATAAAATGTTTGCAAGAGTGCCAAGAAGGCAAGGAACAAGTTCAAACGAGTAAGAATCATGTTCAAGCAAGTAATATCATGTTCACGCAAGTAATATCAAGTTTGTGTAACATCAAGTACGTGTAACTGGAATTGGCTACTTCAATCAAGCAAGTACTTTGCCCTTTTTCGGGCCACGCAAGTCAAGTAATCGCCCCTTTTTCGGGCCACGCAAGTCAAGTCAAGCAAGCAAGTAGTGTCACGAGAGAGTGAGTGAGATGTGTCAAGTTTAGCAAGCAAGAAAGTACTTCGGTGTAATGCTTAAACATCGTGATCATTCAACTCCCAAGGGCACAAGTACTTTCGGGCGCTACTCCCAAGACCAGATCGGGCCCTATATGCATAGCATTTCATGTATTTCTTTTGACATCCACTCTCATTTATAGCCAATATGGAATTTCAAGGGTTGTCCATTGAAGGATATACATAAGGTAGATTTTCATTGAATGGAGTTCAAAGACATATATTATGTAGGAAATGAACTAGGGTTATATCGGTATAAGTCACGAGACTAATGAGGGAATCAGAATGGAATCGGCGGCTCGCAGACTGCCATAATCACTGAATTGGCGCCCAGAGGTTAGCCAGTCTTTCAAGAATTGGCACCCTCTAAGGATGAAATTGGCGACAAGAGGGTAGCCCTTCTTTCAGGAATTGGCGCTCTCTAGAGGGGCACCCATTTCAATATGCCTATAGGAATTGGTGCCGCCTCAGAGAGTCTTCATTTAATTGAAGACCATCTGGAGGGTCACTATTTAAACAATTGGTGCCCCAGGCTTGGGCGCCAATTCTTGTGGCTATATTTGCACCGTGCAGGTACATTTTAAGACTCAAAATACTATTCATAATGTCATAGGTTCACGAAATCAGGAATCAGGGTCATGGGTTGATAGAGAAAATTATCGGGAGTTCAGATTCATGCTCATGCAGAATTGTTGGGTTTTAGTTTCATAGATATTAATTATCAAACATGGTGTTTATAATTCTTTTGGAAAAGAAATTAGCGCCCTTCTGCAGTGTCTTCATTTAAATGAAGACTCTGTAGAGAGTCACCATTTGATGTAAATGAATCTTGTAAATGGCGCCCCTCTACAGTGTCTTTATTTAAATGAAGACCCTGCGGAGGGTCACTATTTGATGTAAATGGCGCCCTGATTAGGGGCGCCCATTCAGTTGGGTCATGCTTCGCACCAGATAGGTACGTTTTGAGATACAAGTTACTGTTCATGTTTTCAAAGTTTTTTGGAATCAAGAAATGAGGACATGGATAAATAGAGAAAAATATTAGGATCACAAAATCATACTCATGCAAAAAATTTATGGTTTAGTTTCATAGATAATAATTTTCTAAGCGTTAGTGATTATTAATTATGAAACTAACTACTGCGAGAGACAGGTATATCAGGGCTATATAATATGCAAGATGGAATAACTACTGTGAAAACCAGTTGTCTCAGGAACTATATAATATAGAAAATAGAACTATACTACTACTAATCATGCTTGTTAACCTTATTTAAGCTACTGGTTAGGCCAGATCTTGAGAAAACCTACCTTTTTGGAGTGATACACGTGGTACAGGTGATAAGAATAAAGAAATCCAAGCCAAGCCCTCCTTAGCAGAGCTTCAGGGAACAAAATAAAACACGTTCTCCGCCGCAGAGCTTGAGCAGCAGGATGTAGAATATAGGAAGAAGACCCCCCTTCACGTCTTCCCAAGGAAAAAAGGGAGATATTCCCTTCTACGGGCAATGATGATAACGACAGTAGCCTCTGCCTATGCTACAGAGGAAATAATTATAGGAAAATCCGTTGCCAATGTAAAAGCATGGGTTTATTGGCTTGCGGGTCCAGTTGGGGAACAAGATCCTAGATCATTGTTGTCCATGGTCAGAGGATGGTGCATTGACAGCTAAATAAGGCTGTTCGTGTCTCAAAGGACAACTTTGTGGGATGCTGGGAATTGGCGCCCTAGAGAGGGGCGTCCTTTAATCCACACCGTTGCACGAGGGCGTTATCAAGGGAAATGGTGCCCTTGTACAGGGGCGCCCATTAGCTAGGTGCCCCTGTTCATGAAAATGGTGCCCTTGTAAGAGGGCACCCATTCTTTATGGCTTTAGACAAAAGCTACAACCTTCACGTGTATAGCATTGGGTGGCCTTTATGGTGTGGGATGGTGGCCCCTGAAGGTAAATGGCGCCCTTGTATAGGGGGCTCTATTTTGGTGAATGGCGCCCTGGTAAGGGGCGCCTAGTCCCTTTGATTTGAAAAAGAGAAACCCCCAATATGTACTATCCATGTGTTGGCATTTAAGTGATGTTGGGCCTCTTTAATGTATGAATATTTATATAGTGGTCCTCACAACGTATGTTTATTTTTATAAGGCCTTCATGTAAGATTATTTATTTAGGAAAAGTTCAACTTTCACTATCATTTTTATCCGGGGTGCTACACTTTAAGGTCGAGGCATGTTAAATATCAAGGCATCTGCAGGTCGGTGCACCTTTTCGCTAGCATAGAGTAAGGTCGATGCACATTCACCTTATTCAGTTATAAAGTCGATGCACATTTGCCTTGTTCACTCTGAAGTCGGTGCACATTGTGTTAGATAGCAACTGAGGTCGGTGCACATATTGCATCTTGCATTCTGAGGTCAGTGGACATTGTGTTAGATAGCAACTGAGGTCGGTGCACATTGTGTTAAATAGAAACTAAGGTCGATGCACGTTTGAACTTTAGCTAACTAAAGTCGATGCACATTTACCACAGCCATCTATAAGGTCGATGCACATTTGCCTTAGTCATTCATAAGGTCTGTGCATGTTTACATATCACTTTATAAAGTATGTGCATATATTCATATCTGCATTATAAGGTCAGAGCATAACGGTTCAATTCAGAACATATGCAGATAGGCTCAAGCAATTCAAGTCAGTGCATATTCACAAACCTAAGTCGGTGCATATGTACACATCAGGTCTAAGCATACATGTTTCATGCAATAAAGTTAATGCACATTGACTATCTACTTATGTTGACCAAGTGTTTGACGAAATGCTTTATATTTTGTTGACAAGGACTTAACTGAGAAAAAGCTTCAAATTGTTAACAGAATCAGGATCAAGCTATTTGAGTACATGATTTAGTCATGTGGCTCGAGGCTCAAATGAACTGACACGTGATCCAAGGTAGGGAGTAGATCTGATACTTTGCCATGTGGAATATCACTTCATCCTCTCCTGACATGTGGCCCAACGAAGTACAAGATCTGGATTAGTCAAATGAGCGAGAGTGTGGCTTCAACGTCCCTGAATTCAAAAAGCCGAGGAGACCGCCTGGCTCAGCCTGTGCCTATAAATATGGGAAAGAAAGGAAGAAGCAGATAAGATAGAGAAATCCAGCAGAAGAGTTCAGAGAGGCTTAAGAGAGAGAGTTTAGAGGAGTTGGATTCTAAGATAGAAGAGCTAGGGAGGAGATCGAGAAAAGAAAAGTGTGTTGCTGAGAGAAGATTGAAAAACAGAGTACCGCGAAGTTGAGGACTGTCTGATTGTGAAGAGTGTTTTAGCGAGTTTGATTGTCTTAACTTCTAGATCAGATCTAGAGTTAATCTGCTCCGTAGTGAGCTACATGTTTCTTTTCTTTGTCATTTCAGTTTTCCTTTTGCTTTTGACATTGTTTGTAAGCTGTGTATCAGCAGATAGCGAAGCTGTAACGCTCAGTGGATAGCTAAGCTGTAATGCCTAGCAGGTTGTAGGGATTTGATCCCCAAAGTTGTGGATCAACTGGTCAAGCTGTGAGTCAGCGGTAAGCCTTACTCAATTGAGTAAGGGGTGGATGTAGTTCTCAAGATTGAGATCGAACCACCTTAAAATTCACTTTGCATTGTGGTTGTGATTGCTGTGTTATCTTTGTTAGTATCATAGATTTGAATTGCTGCTTCCATTTCTACTGACTGTGACGAGGTATACCAAAAGGAGTAACTCGAAAGATAGGTTAAGCCTATCTGAAAGGTTGGCTCTCTTGCGTGAGTGACTCTTGAGTCAAATCTCCGCCAAGTATCTCGTCTACAGTTTGGTTGCTTCTACACATTCTATTGTGTATTACTGCTTGTTGTTTCTGATTCGGTTTTGTCTACCTAAGCATTTTAATTCCGCATTTTAAGTGCTTAGATTTCATAAGAATTTGAAGTAGATCTATTCACCCCCTGTAGATCTGCTAGTTATCTGACTTAACACTTTGTATCAGAGCCTAACTTTCTTTAAAGGCTTAACATCCCGGAGAGATTTGGCAATATGGAAACTAGAGGTCTAAAAGCTGAGGGGCATTCTGTAAGAAAACCTCCATTCTTTAATGGAGCTGACTATGCATACTGGAAGAATCGTATGGAGGTCTTCTTACAAGCTAAAGATTATGAAATCTAGAAAGTGGTTAGCCGAGGTCCTTTCGAGCTTCATGAAGATGAAGATGTCTGGACTCGAGAGCAAATAAGAAAGTCAACTATGAGTTGGAGTGCAATCAACGCCATACAATGCGCTCTACATCCCACTGAATTCTCCAGGGTGTCTTCCTGCACCACAACAAAGGAGATGTGGGACAAACTTTAGGTAATCTATGAAGGCACATCTCAGGTAAGAGAAACTAAAGCAAACATGCTCGTTTCTGAATATGAAGCTTTTAAAATGAAACCAGATGAAACAATTTCTGAGATGTATGCTAGGTTAATGTTACTCACTAACAGTTTGAAGAGTTTGGGCAAAGTTTACAGTGAGTATGACCTTGTCAGGAAGATTCTTCGGTCCTTGACACCGATCTGGCATACAAAGGCCACCGTAGTGGAAGAATCTAGGAACCTAGCTACTACTGGTGTAGATGAGCTAATCGGATCCCTCATGACATATGAGTTGAATCTCAAGAGGATAGATGATTTTGAAAAAAATAAGAAGCCACTAGCAGTCAAAGTAAACTCCAGCAGCAGAGGGTCTTCTAGTGAACAAGGTTCATCCAGTTCTGAAGAAGATTCAGGTGAGTTTGCTACGTTGACCAGGAAGTTTAAGAAATTTCTGAAGAAAGAAGGTAAACAATTCAGACGCAAATACTCATCTGGTAGAAGGAAGTCTAAATTTAAATCTGGAAATGTCAAAAAATCTGACAGTATAGTTTGTTATAATTGCAGGAAGTCAGGACACTTAAAAGCAGATTGTCCAGAGCTGTAAAAAGAAAATCTGCCCAGGTGGAAAAATAAGAAGGCAAAGGCTATGGTGAGCACCTGGAGCGAAGATGAAGAAGATAGTTGTAGTAGTTCTTCTAAAAGTAATAAAGAAGACAAACTGTGCCTGATGACCAGAAAAGAGGATGAAGAGAGCAATGAAGATGAGGTAAATTCTCCCTTTGAAAATTACACTCATAGTGACCGGGAAGACGCATATGTTGAAATCTTAGATAATTATGATAATATGCGTAGGGAGAATAGACATCTCAAAAAAAAAATTAATTCTCTTGTTTGTGATACTTCTTTAAATGATAGGATTGCATGCTTAGAGAAAGAGAATTCTGACTTACAAAACTCAATTGCTAAAAAAGATGAATATAAAGATGTGTTGAAAGAACTAACATGTGAAAACGAAAACTTGAAAAATATTATTGATGAATTAAAAATCAAAATGCAAATGTTTGAAGAGGAAACAAAGACAGTTAATGAGAAATATGAAGCTGTGAGATGTGTAAATGAAGAATTGAAGAAAACTATTAACAATCTAAACTTGGAAATTAATGATAAGCAAAAAATCTCTTGAAGCTATGACACAAGGCACTGAGAATCTTAATGCTATTCTTGGAACGATAGTAAATTTGAAGAAAGAAGGATTAGGATTTAATCCAACTGTCAAGAAAAGCTTTGAAGCCAAAACAATTTCATTTGTTACTGAAAAAGAGAAAGGGAAATATAATCCCCTGATAAAAATGAACATTGAACAAAACAGAATAAGTGCTAAGGACAAAGGAAAAGGAAAAGAGAATGAAGTCAAAAATTGTAGCATACACTTCACTGCATTAATGTACACTTCTTCTGGGTTTAAGTCAATCAAACACAGAGGTCAAAGAAGGGGTACCGCAGGTTACTGGGTGCATCAACGCAACTCTTGGGTTGGATCAATGCAACCTAGGTCTTGGTCTTCTAGAAATTAGAATTTCTATGGTTATCACAGAAATACTCAATTCAGGTTATATGATGGATACACACATCCGAAGGCTTCTCGGACCAACAACTACTGGCACAAAAACTCAAAAGTTTTCAAAACTCAGAAACTTAAGAATAATCACAATGAGCAGAAAAATAAAAAACCTACAAAAACAACTAAACCAACACAACAAATATGGATACCAAAATGCCTGCTATCTTGTTTGAATGAGTTAAATGTTGCAATGGGGCCCAAACATTCTTGGGTTCCAAAACTTTCAACTGAATTGATTTTGCAAGTATGCTTAGCAACCTATCACAACAGATGGTACCTTGATAGTGGCTGCTCCAGGCACTTGACCGGGGACAAAGAAAAGTTTTGTATGCTTACTAAAAAGAATGTTGGTCATGTTACTTTTGGTGGAAATTCAAAGGGCAAAATCATAGGATCAGGTAAGATAGGTAAATGTTCCTCCTATTGCATTGATGATGTATTATTGGTAGAAGGACTTGCATATAATCTGCTTAACATCAGTCAATTGTGTGATAAGGGGTATAAAGTTGTTTTTGACTCACTTGTTTGCACAATTCTTAAACCTAATTCTAAAATTGTAAAGTTTACTAGAAAAAGAGTCAATAACATGTATATGGTTGACTTAGATGATAAAGTCCATATGAACATGTGTCTGTCTGCAAATAAAGATGACCTTGCATTTCTTTGGCATCGTAGGCTAGGACATGCTAGCTATAGGATCTTGCATAAGTTGAATAAATTATGCATGGTGAAAGGATTACCTGAAATATCATTCAAAGAAAAGAATAAAGTTTGTGAAGCTTGCACTCAAGGAAAACACACTAGGAAATCTCTAAAATCCAGAATAGAAAGCATGTCTTCTAAACCAATCAAACTAATTCACATGGATTTGTTTGGACCAACTAGATCAGTTAGTTTGACTGGTAGAAGATATAGTTTTGTTATTGTAGATGATTTTTCTAGGTTACTTGGGTTTTCTTCATAACTCATAAAAAATGAAGCATTTGATAAATTTCATGAATTCTTCTACAGAATAAAATAGGATGGTCAGTTCTCTATATCTAACATTCTGTCTGAGCACGGTGGTGAGTTTGAAAACTCACAGTTTGATATTTTCTGCAGGGAAAATGGAATAATACATAGGTTCTCTTCACCAAGAACTCCAGAACAAAATGGAGTAGTTGAAAGGAAAAATTGAACCTTGGTAGAAATGGCTCGAACCATGCTGGTTGAGAGTGGATTACCTAAAAGGTTTTGGGCTGAAGCTGTGAACACTTCATGTTATATCATCAACAGGGCTTTGCTAAGACCTACTTGTCAAAAGACTCCTTATGAATTATTAAAAGGTAAGAAACCCTCACTAGCTTATTTTAAGATTTTTGGATCTAAATATTTCATTCATGTTAACTCTAAGAGAGATCTTGATAAGTTTGAGGCAAAGAGTGAACCTGGAATTTTTCTAGGATATTCTGAAATATCAAGAGCTTATAGAGTTTACAATAAGAAATCTGAAACTATCGAAGAGACACCTCATGTAATTTTTGATGAAACATCTAACAGAACTGAAAGTGATTTTTGCAGGAACAAGGATGAAGGAGAAATTTTAGAGAACAAATGAGAAGAAAAAGCATAACATGAGACTGGAGATGAAAATGAAGAGCCAGAAGTTCAGGGGGAGGTAAATGGGGTCTCAGGTGATCAACTTATCAATATTAGAAATCTTAGAGATCACCCATTAGAAAATATCATTGGTAATATTAATGAACCTGCTAGAACCAAGTCTTACTTAAGAATTGAAAATGAGCTTAACTCCTTTGCTCTTGTTTCTCAAATAGAACCCAGAAATGTTAATGATGCCTTAAAAGACAATTATTGGATAGATGCCATGCATGAGGAACTTAATCAGTTTGAAAGAAACAAGGTATGGCACCTTGTTCCTAAACCATCACATGGCTCTATCATAGGAACAAAGTGGGTTTTTAGGAATAAAATAGATGAGCAAGGAAAAATTATTAGAAACAAAGCTAGGCTAGTTGCTCAAGGGTATAATCGGGAATTTGGGGTAGACTTTGAAGAATCTTTTGCCCCTGTGGCCAGGCTTGAAGCAATAAGGATTCTTCTTGCATTTGCATGTAGTTTAGGAATAAAACTTCAACAGATGGATGTAAAATCTGCTTTCCTAAATGGTTTAATAAAAGAAGAAGTTTTTGTCAAACAACCTACTGGCTTTGAATGTGTAGATTTTCATGATCATGTGTACAAGTTGGATAAGGCCTTATATGGATTGAAACAGGCTCCAAGTGCCTGGTATGACATGCTGACATTATTCCTCACTGGTGAAGGCTTCACAAGAGGTGAGGTTGACCAAACTTTGTTTACTAAACTAGATAACAAGGATATTCTTGCTGTTCAGATTTATGTAGATTGCATTATTTTTAGTTCAACTAAACCATCTATGTGTGAGGAATTCTCTAATCTAATGACTAACGAATTTGAAATGAGCTTGATGGGTGAGTTGAAATTCTTCCTTGGACTGCAGATTTGTCAAACCTTTGAAGGAAGTTTCATCACACAAGGAAAGTACATCAAAGATCTTCTGAAGAAATACCAGCTGCAGAATCTCAAGGAAATTGCTACACCAATGGGTACATCAACTAGTCTTGATGCTGACCCAGAAGGTAAAATGATTGATTCCAAAACCTATCAAGGTATGATTGGATCCCTTCTATATTTAACTGCATCTAGACCTGATATCCAATTCTCAGTGTGTTTGTGCGCAAGATTTCAAGCTAGTCCTAGGGAATCACATTTTTGTGCAGTCAAAAAGATTTTTAGATATCTATCTGGCACCTTGGATTTAGGTCTTTGGTATCCTGCTAGGTGTAAGTTAGATCTTTTAGCTTACACAGATGCAGACTATGCTGGGTGTAGGATAGATAGGAAAAGCGCTAGTGGATATTGTCAATATATAGGTGGTTGTCTAGTATCTTGGGCATCTAAGAAATAGCATATTGTTGCTCTTTCTATAGCTGAGTCAGAGTATGTTGCTATAGGAAATTGTGCAGCCCAAGTCTTATGGATTAAGCACCAACTTATTGACTATCACATTAAACTTGGTTGTATTACTATTTTCTGTGATAACACTAGTGCCATATCTCTAACAAAAAATCCAGTTCACCATTCCCGAACTAAGCATATTGAAATAAAACACCACTTTCTTAGAGATGAAGTTAATAAAAAAAATTGAACTAAATTTCATTGAGTCTGAAAAATAGATTGCTGACATCTTCACCAAGCCTCTCAACAATGAAAGGTTTAAATATTTGAGAAGAGAACTTGGTCTATGTAAATTCTCAGTATGAATAATTGTCTCCATTTGTTTAATCACTTTTTCGGTCAATAAATGCTGTATATGGTAATGTCAGCATCTACATGTTTATATGATGTTCTTCACACTTTGACCCATAGGTATATCAAATGGTAAGCTAGGATAAAGACCGATTATGTATGTTTGGAAACCCACATCATGTATAGAGGTTCACCTCCACCTGGTACCATGGGTCAAGAGTGCATTCATCCAAATCTTGCATATCATGTTTTTTTGCATATAGTAAGGGAGAGCTTATGTCTAGCTTGTCTATCCTTTAGCTTACATTCAATGTTGTGTCTAGCAGTAATGCATATAGACAGGGGGAGTATTCAATCACATTATTTCACTACAGCAATTATGTGCCTCATTTCATTGGAATCAACTCTATCTACTGAAATATAATAACAATCTGGTCTTCGATTCATTATTCTGAGCTACTGAAATACTAAAATCTTCTCCTATAAGAATTCTTGATGTATCTTAAAAATTATTTTTGGTTTAAGACTAATGAATCCAAGAATCCAAAGTCTGAACTCCATGAAAAGGCTGCAATTCACATTTAATAGTCTTCAACCATAGCTGCCGTGGTATGTTTTGTAAGGTCTATCTAAATCTGAAAGTTTAACATTCATGATAGTCTTGGTTGAAATCTTGAACTGTGTATTGTTCTTAAACATGAAAATTTTTCTACAAAACCAAAGGGAAGTTATGATGATTTAAAACTCACATAGGCAGAGCAATGGCTAAATGCGCCGAGAAACTGGGTTCTTTATCAAAGATAATATGAACCTATGTCATGAAGCTTCTTAGCTAACTCTGTTTAAAATTAAAAGGATAGCTTCACTGAGTAACTAGGGGTACTGGCATCTGATAAGCATGTACCCTTACATAAAAAGGTGAAAACTATACCTGAAATAGAATAGTAAATCCTACTAAGTAACTAAGGGTACTGGCGCCTGATAAATGTGTACCCTCATGTGAACAAGTATGGATTATACTTGACTGTTCTGTATGTAATGAGCAAAAGATAAGAAAATAAAAAATCATGTTGTTACCCTATGGTAAATGAAGAACATAAATGTCTAAAATGTTTAATCTCAATACATATTCTGAGAATTTCCTAAGAACTTCATTGGAATTAAATGAGTAAGATGAAGTGAGATTGAACATAACATCATAATGCAGTCTGGTTTATTGCTATTAAATGATAATGCGACATTATTCGAAGAGTTTGAAAACTGAATACTACATTCATCATTCTTAAACCAAATCTCTATCAGAGTTGGATTATGTGAAATCTTAAAGTCAGAAGAATTTACGTTTTCTATGCTAAGCTAATGAAGGCTAATCAGATTGTGCTTATATTTACACATTTCTGTCATTTCCTATCAACCATAATCTTTTTTTGCTGATGGCAAAGGGGGAGAGATCTCTTTCTCTTGATGGCATTAGATATCTTGATACAGCTGCAGTAGATGGGGGTGTATGGAGGAGAGATCATCTTAGCTGGGGAAGAGATCATCAGATCACTCATTTCTCACTGATTTTGGCTGGGTAGCTAGGGAGAGAACTAGGGAGAGATTTTGCTTGTTTCTATCTACACATATCCATGTTTGTCCATGCACATCTGTCTTCTATTGCACTTAACAACAAGATTTGTAATTTTTGACTCATCAAGTAATAAGTGTCTCCATCAAAATATAGAAGTGTTGCCATCATCAAAAAGGGGGAGAATGTTGTGTCTTCTCTGCTCTTGATGTCTTGTTTTAATGATGGCAATAGTAATTTGTTGATCTTTTAATGATGACAATAGTATTTTTCTTGATCTTGTTTATCTCTGGCAACTTTGTTATCTTAAATCTTTGATTATAGTCAGAATAATTTTTTCTGTTGCATAAGGGTCATTGCATATTCAGACAGTTGCACTTTAAGGTCGAGGCATGTTAAATATCAAGGCATATGCAGGTCGGTGCACCTTTTCACTAGCAGGTCGGTGCACCTTTTCGCTAGCACAGAGTAAGGTCGATGCACATTTTCCTTGTTCAGTTATAAAGTTGGTGCACATTTGCCTTCTTCACTCTAAAGTCGGTGCACATTGTGTTAGATAGCAACTGAGGTCGGTGCATAAATTGCATCTTGCATTATGAGGTCGGTGCACATTATGTTTAGTAGCAACTGAGGTTGGTGCACATATTGCATCTTGCATTCTAAGGTCGGTGCACATTGTGTTAGATAGCAACTGAGGTCAGTGCACATATTGCATCTTGCATTCTGAGGTCGGTGCACATTGTGTTAGATAGCAACTGAGGTCGGTGCACGTTTGAACTTTAGCTAACTAAGGTCGATGCACATTTACCTTAGCCATCTATAAGGTCAATGCACATTTGCCTTAGTCATTCATAAGGTCTGTGCATGTTTACATATCACTTTATAAAGTATGTGCATATATTCATATCTACATTATAAGGTCGGAGCATAACGGTTCAAGTCAGAACATATGCAGATAGGCTTAAGCAATTCAAGTCAGTGCATATTCACAAGTCAGTGCACATTCACAAACCTAAGTCGGTGCATATGTACACATCAGGTCTAAGCATACATGTTTCATGCAATAAAGTTAATGCACACTGACTATCTACTTATGCTGACCAAGTGTTTGACGAAATGCTTTATATTTTTTTGACATGGACTTAACTGAGAAAAAGCTTCAAATTGTTAAAGGAATCAGGATCAAGCTATTGAGTACATGATTTAGTCATGTGGCTCGAGGCTCAAATGAACTGACATGTGATCCAAGGCAGGGAGCAGATCTGATACTTTGCCACGTGGAATATCACTTCATCCACTCCTGACACATGGTCCAACGAAGTACGAGATCTAGATTAGTCAAATGAGCGGGAGTGTGGCTTTCACGCCCCCGAATTCAAAAAGCTGAGGAGACCGCCTGGCTGAGCCTGCGCCTATAAATATGGGAAAGAAAGGAAGAAGCAGATAAGATAGAGAAATCGAGCAGAAGAGTTCAGAGAGGCTTAAGAGAGAGAGTTTAGAGGAGTTGGATTCTGAGAGAGAAGAGCCAGAGAGGAGATCGAGAAAAGAAAAGTGTGCTGCTGAGAGAAGATAGAAAAATAGAGTGCAGTGAAGTTGAAGATTGTCTGATTGTGAAGAGTGTTTTAGCAAGTTTGATTGTCTTAACTTCTGGATCAGATCCAGAGTTAAGCTGCTCCATAGTGAGCTACATGTTTCTTTTCTTTGTCATTTCAGTTTTCCTTTTACTTTTGACATTGTTTGAAAGCTGTGTATCAATAGATAGCAAAGCTGTAATGCTCAGTGGATAGCTAAGCTGTAATGCTCAGTATGTTGTAGGGAGTTGATCCCCAAAGCTGTGGATCCGCTAGTCAAGCTATGAGTCAGCGGTAAGCCTTACTCAATTGAGTAAGGGGTGGATGTAGATCTCAAGATTGAGATCGAACCACCTTAAAATTCACTTTGCACTGTGGTTGTGATTGCTGTGTTATCTTTGTTAGTATCATAGATTTGAATTACTAATTCCATTTCTACTAACTGTGACGAGGTATATCAAAAGGAGTAACTCGAAAGATAGGTTAAGCCTATCTAAAAGGTTGGCTCTCTTACGTGAGTGACTCTTGAGTCAAATCTCCGCCAAGTATCTTGTCTGCGGTTTGTTTGCTTCTACACATTCTATTGTGTATTACTGCTTGTTATTTCTGATTCGGTGGTGTCTACCTAAGCATTTTAATTTCGCATTTTAAGTGCTTTGATTTCATAAGAATTTGGATTAGATCTATTCACCCCCCTCTAGATTTGCTAGTTATCAGACTTAACATCGGTGACTCTCTATATAGACTTGTCCACGAAAAGGACAAGTCGATTCTCCTGAGATGTGTCTCCCCAGCTGAAGCTCGAGCCATCATGCTGGAAGTCTATTCAGGACTATGCGGCGCTCATTAGGTCGGAGACAGAATGAAAAATAACATGAAGCTCAAAGGCTTCTACTGGCCAACAATGTACGTGGACTGCATCCTGTATGCCTGTACGTGTCATCAGCGGCAAGCCTTTGGCCCAGTACCCAGAAGACCTCCAAACCCGTTGCATCCCACGGCCCCCACATGGCCATTTGCAGAATGGGGTATGGACATTTCGGGACCCTTCCCGCCATCTTCCAAGGGCCATAAGTACATGATGAGGACATCCCACGACACTCGCTATGGCTCGGGTCGCCTGCACACCCTTGATTTGGTCGACTCATTCTCATCTTATGTATCTTCCTTTTATTGAGTCTTATCATATGTAATTTTCCTTTTATTGGGTCATGTCGCATGTATTTCCTTTTATTATGTCATGTTGTACTAGTCCATTTCCCCTATTTGGTCTAATTGGGCCCTAATACCTTAGTTTGGGCCTATTGGACTGAGTCTAGGACATGTTTGGTCTTTTGCCTTAAATGGCAGGGTTATTTTTATCTTGTAAAGATGGGTTGCCTATAAATAGCCCCCATCTCCCTCCATGTACTAACTTTTGATGAAATATTGAAAACTACTTCATTCCACCTCTCAAGATCTCTCTCTTTTACTCTCTCTCTCTCTCTCACTCTCTCTCTCATTCTCTCTCTCCCCAAGGGGAATTCGACCCTCTCTCTCTCTCCTCCTTCCCCCTCACTTACTCCAACCCCCAACCACCTCCACTACCTCACCCACCTCCATTAAGACCCTCCACTTCCCCATAGCCCCTCATTTACTCCCCCTCCTTGTCCCAAAGCAACTCTTCCACCTCCCAACACAATCCCCCCACTTCCCCACACAAATCCCACCCCTTCCAAGGCCAATTTCGAATTTGAACCTTCCCTCCATTGCCTTGGCCGCCCCATACCCCTCCCCCTCAAGCCAAGTTCGCCCCCACCCTCCATTCACACTCCCCCTCTCTCTTGTGCACACCCACCTCTCCACCTCCACCTCCAGCAGCTCCAGCCAGGTTCGCCATCACCCCTGCTCCCCTCAACCCTCCAGCAACCTTCCTCCATATCCCACAGCCCACAGCCACCATCCCCTTGCTAAGTTACCCCACCCCAACACCATTTGACACCATAAGATTGCGGCTACATCAACAGTTCATTGGCAGCAGAGTTGGGTCCTGAAAGTTGCAACATCTTCGACCGATCCCTGATCTTCCTGGTGTCAAGGCCTACATCTATGGAAATGTCTTCCAGAGAGCTTTAAAGGCGAGGTGGTTTCGTCGGCATCCGAGCTCCGAGCTGTCCGCGGCAACCATTCTCCCTCGACTGCGCAGGGCTTCTCAGGCCAGGAACCAGAACGACAGAGCAGGCTCTCCCACGATGAACCTTGAAGGAACCAGCCTTCAAGGTCTTCTACAAAGATCTTCCTCCCCCTGTCAGCGTCCAGGAACAGAAGGCAGAACCCCGTTCAGCATCCGACAACCAGAGATCTCAATTTTCTACCACAACCACGCCGATCTGCCTCCTCACAGTCTGCACCGACCACCGTCCACTCCTCTGGACACCCAGCTCATCTCCGACATCAGAAGACTTCCCCGTTTGTTTTGCTGCAAAGTAGACTCGTCCACAGTTCCAACGAGTCCAGCGGTGCCAGATTTGGAGCTCAGGAGCGGTCGTGGCAACTTCTGCAACCTGCTGTTTCAGATCATGTTCGGCCAGAGACCAGAACTGCAACCACCTTCCAGTCGCCGGAGCAGCCAGCCCCCAGATCGGAACGTCGGCCAAAAATTCAAGCCTTTCCCCTCTCCAGTTAGTAAGCTTTTGGCGCAAGTCTCGTCAGATTCTGAGCTCGGTGGAATTATTGGCAGCATCGACATCGATCCTCTGTCCCGAAATATAGAAGCTAGGCAGAATCGGCGAAGCTCGGAAAGTCGACTCTATCTCGCTCATTCCCCTCCCCGCTTGGCCGGCTGAAGGCCCCTCCCTGCATGGAGGTAATTTTTTGGTTGTAATACATTAACCCCCACCCCAAGATCCCCCCCTTGCACGGGGTGTAGTGCTGTACCTCTTCGCATTTTCAGGTCAAGCTCCATCGCCGCGGCGATCGGGTGTATACCCTCGCCTCCCGGCGCGCCCTCGTCTCCGAACGGGATCGGTGTCTTCACACCGATCAGGTGAGCTTCTGATCACACCCTTGTAACTTCATTTCAGCAAATGTAGTATTGCCTTGAATGCCCGTCGGACGGTAAGAGAGTGCTCGGACTTCACTTTAGGCAATATCGTGCCCACCGCGGCCCGTGAGTCAGTGCCACCCAACACCCCGTCTTGCGGGCCAGCCACCAACAAAGTTGGGTCTCCTAGGCCCATTGGGGGTCAGCCATAGCATTGTAAGTCCATTAGGACAATTGGGTCCCGCCTCGGACTCTCACCATCATCTCCCGGATCCACCGGGTGAACGTGTGAGCGGTGTGGGCAAAAATCGTCATTGTGAGAATCATTGAGCGCTTGTATGCTTGCGGGTCTAAGTCCTAGGGTCATCTCATCATATTTAGTGGTCTTTGGACTGTGCCACATCAGTACATCTTGGCCGCCACCAACTATTTCTCTCGCTGAGCGGAGGCTCTTCCCCTACGTGTTGTCACCGGTGAAGTGGTAGCCAGATTTGTCTGGCACAACATCATCTACTGATTTGGTAATCCCAGTCACATAGTATTAGACAGTGGCACACCATTCAAGAATAGGGCCGTATATTAACTAGCGACCAAATTCCACATCGACTGGAGAACCTCTTCAGTCTATAACCCTCAAGCTAATGACCTAGCGGAGGCCTTCAACAAAACCCTTTGCAAGCTTCTGGCTAAAATGGTTAGCCACCAGAAGCGCGATTGGGGCGAAAAGGTGTTCAAGGCGTTATGGGCCTATCGAACAGTCTACAAGACCCCTACAGGATGCTCACCATTCTCTCTCATCTATGGAGTAGAAGCCGTCATCCCCATCGAAATATAGTTAGCCTCTTACCGCGTATCGGTTCATACCAGCTTTGCCGACCCAGACGCAGATGAATACCAGAGAAGGCTAGCGGAGCTTGCTAGCCTAGAAGGCAAGTGGCTTGAGGCCTACTGGCACCTACAAATATACCAAGCTCGCATGGCTCTCGCCTATGATAAGCTCGTCAAACAATGAGCCTTCAAGCGAGGTGACATTGTCATGATCAAGGAAAAAGAGGTCATGGCGGGGCGCACTAGTGGAAAATTGTAACCTAATTGGTGAGGTCCATACATCATTCATGATGTCTACGAGGGTGGGGCCTACACGGTTGTAGACCACAAGGGTAATAAGTCATTCCCACCCTCAGAGCCTATGGTAGTAGGAGCTGGCACCCGCTCCTCCCCTGACTCCAGCGCTACACACAATATAGAAACATCAGTATTCTGCCGGAAGGCATAAACAAGTGCTAAAATGGGAAACGAAAGAGCCTCACACACCTCTAGAAGTAGCCTCCATCTTAGCCCCCTCGACAGAGGAGGCCCTAGAAGAAGAGGAGCTTGAACTCTCCTCCGTCTCCATGATGAAACTCCCGCTACCTGAGGAGCCTGAAGAAGTCTCCGAAGAACTGCCGGAGGTGGTGGAATTAGAAGCCCCGGACCAATAAAAAAAATAATAAGGTCAGCACACAGCCTAACCTCATATAAAGAAAGCCATCCAGTCAAGGGTTTCGGACAAGAAGCTCACCAGCCGGGGCACTCCCCACAGAGATCCTCTCTATGTCGACGACCTCTTCATCTTCGCCAGCCGGAGTCACCGCTGTAGGCTCTCCCCCTGCCGCTCCAACTCCTTCAAAGGGGAGGGGGTACCTGTGACCAACACCAGAAAAAACTTAGCACCGGTGGGTGATGTAAAACCCCACAACAAATGGCTAAGTCCCAGTCATGTACCGGAGGGTCACATGGTGGAAGACGCAACCAGCCCCACCGTGCAAGCCGAGACAACGGCTGGCAAAGGAGGGCGGGGTGGCCCCACCGACGGCGGTGGTAGCGACCCCGACATGGCTCCAGCAACATGGGTGGCCAGGCCACCCGTCACTCTCGGCTCGACCTCGAACAAGGGGAGCTCCACTAACGGTCCAGTGCTCACTAGCTCCTGGACCATCTCTAGGGTAGCAGCCGGGTCCTCATTGTGGACACCAGAAATTGCACATCGATATCATGCTCGGCCTTGCGTCGACAACGGCGTGAAGAAGCCCCGGAGAGACTGGTCATCCGGATCCCCCCCCCCCCCGAATGCCCACACTGCCGTGAAGCCATCTCCGGAGTCATGATAGTAAAGAAAAAACAACCACCAAGAGCTCCACAATCCACGGGCCACAGAGAAAATCAAACGGGCCATGACTCGTGCTCACAACGGACTCAGAACGGGCTCAGAAATGCACCCGGTGTGGCCTTCAGTGGCACACCCTTGGCCTCTAGCGGCATGCCCATTTGGCCTCCAGTGGCACGCCCATTTGGCCTCCAGCGGCACGCCCAGTTGGCCTCCAACGGCACGCCCATTTGGGGCTTTAGCGGCACGCCTATTTGGCCTGGCCTCCAGCGGCACGCCCATTTGGGGCTTCAGCGGCACGCCCATTTGGCCTTCAGCGGCACGCCCATTTGGCCTCCAGCGGCACGCCCAATTGGCCTTCAGCGGCACGCCCATTTGGCCTGGCCTCCAGCGGCACACCCATTTGGGGCTTTAGCGGCATGCCCATTTGGCCTTCAGCGGCACGCCCATTTGGGGCTTCAGCGGCACGCCCATTTGGCCTTCAGCGGCACGACCATTTGGGCCTCCAGCGGCACGCCCATTTGGGGCTTCAGCGGCACGCCCAGCGTGAAGGCATTTCAACGGAACGACGTGACGCCCATGCCCTCCGTATCCTTGGCGCGCAGCTAGCCGTCTGAGGTGTCAACCAGAGGTTGGGCCACGCAGGCTACTCCTCCTGCCACCTAGGACAAGGGAGTCAACTCCCATTGAATGCACTTGGGGCACTTCCCGCCTTCGACGTCTCCGCCGTGTGGGGTATAAAACCCCTCTTCGCTGCGAACAAAAGGAGGGGAGAGGCATACAGAGATAGACGGATATACGCAGAAGAAGAGGAGAGGAAAAGAGAAGAAGAGGAAGAGAAGAAGAGGAAGAGAAGGAGAGAAGAGGAAGAGGAGGGGAGGCTCTGCCTCCCTCCCCCGTTGCTCCGTCCACCGCCACCCGAGCGAAGAGAAGAAGAGGAAGAAGAGGGGAGGCTCTGGCTTCCCCCCGTTGCCGTCTCGTCCACCACCGCCGTCCACGCAAAGAAGAAGAGAGGGAAAAGAGAGAAGAGAAGAAGAGAGGAGTGAGGTATGGGAGGGGAGGAGCCCATGCTCCGTTCCCCTTCCCCCTCGTATTTTTATTTCCTTTATTTCTTCTTCCTTTTTTTGCTGTTGTCCCCCCTTTTATTTCTCCCTGCGATGTATTGGCCCTTTGTGACCTTTTCTTTCCATGAATGAAAATCCCTTTTGTTGGGTGTCCTACTACCGTGCTCGATTCATGCGTCTGAACCCTTCTCCCCCTCTGTCTTGGCCCTCTTCATGAGATCCTTGGCCTTCACCGTTTGTTTCGCCTGCCTTGCTCGCCGTTTACGCCTCTGGCGGCACACTCTTTTTGGTGCCCCAGCGGCACACTCTTGAAGTGCCCCAGGGGCACACCCCAGCCCAGCCCCAGCGGCACGCCCTTGGGCATCCCCAGCAGCACGCCTCTGGCGAGCTTCAGCGGCACGCCCACGGGGCTCTTCGCCGACACGCTCCCGCCGCCTTCAGCGGCACGCTCTCTCTCCCCCTTCAGCGGCACGCTTGAAGCCTTCAATGGTACGCCCTGGCCAGGCCCTTCGCCGGCACGCCCTCTCTTGCCTTCCTTGTCCGGCACACTTGCCCTTCCTTCTTGCCTGGGATACCCCGCTAGCCAGTCCTAGAATAGTCTTTCATTCGTCGTTCCTTCCGAGTTTTCCGAGGCTTTATTAAGGTGTTGCCACTCTCGGGCGCCCACCTCCAGTTGTCGGGCTCCGCCACTCCTTGTCGGCGCGTTCCCTGTATCTCCCTTACGCTCGGGTTAAGGGGAGATGCTGCTGAATTTTCGTTAGAAACGATAACACATTAACAGACAAAAGGAAGCAACAAACAAATGGAACAACCACACCTTAAAAAGGACTAATAGAAAGCAACAAACAAATAAAAAAAGAGAACAATGGTAAAACGCTTTAACCGAGGCAAGGGAACCGTAATCAACTCAAAGAGAGCCGAATCAAATAACGACTAAGTAACTCGAACATCCGTCCTCAGGAGAGAAAGAATGGACGATTAATCAAGAGAAGAAAAGAAGAAACCCATGCAAAACTTAATAAAATCAAGAGAGAAAAGAAAAGAAGAAAAGAAAAGCCTTAAGAGAAACAGAGAAGCGGACTCCCATGCCCCTCGCCGGTACACCTCCAGCCACTCTTGGCCGGCACGCTCTTCGCCGGCACAGCCCCCAGGCCCTTCGCCAATACACCCTCTAGCCGCCCTTCACCGGCACACTCGGCCAGGCCCTTCGCCGGCACGCCTCTGGCCCCTTCGCCGGCACGCCTGGCCAGGCCTTCGCCGACACACCCTCCTTGGTGCCTCCCCCGGTACACTTCCTGTGAACCCTTCAACGGCACACTCCTTCGGCCCTTCAGCGGTACGCTCTTGCCACCCCTCAGCGGCACACTGCCTAGCCACCCTTCCCCAACACGCGCCCATGGCCTTCGTCGGTACGCTCTTTTGGTGCCCTTTGTCGGCACAATCCAGCCCCCCCTTTCGCCGGCACACCCTCCATGGCCCCTAGCCGACACACCTTGCCAGCCCCTCGCCGGTACACCCGCTCGCACCTTCGCCAGCACGCACGCCAGCCTGCCCCTTCAGCGGTACGCTCCCCTGGCCCTCAGCGGTACACTCCCCTGGCGGCCTTCAGCGGTGCGCCTTTCCTGGCCCTCAGCGGCACACTCCCTTGACCCAGCGATACACCAAAAATAATGATAATAATAAAGATAATAAGCTAAAATAAAACATAATAAATAAACAAATAATGATACAAAAAGAAATAAAATAATAATAATAATAGCAAACTCAAAAGAAGAGGGAGAAATAATAACAAACAATAATGATAATAATAACAATAAATAATAACAAATTAAAAAAAGATGAATAAGTAAATAAGAATAATAAAGAAATAAGTAATAATAATAATAAGCTTAAAATAATAATAATAATAATAAATAGGCAAATAAACGATAACAAAAATGAATGAATAATAATAACAAACTCGATAAGAATGATAAATAAATAAAAGATAACCAAAATAAATAATAATAACAAACTTAACAAAACACGACAAGCAAATGAATGATAATAAAATGAATACAAAAAAATAATAACAAGCCTAATAATAACAATAGCAAATGAATAAATCACAAGAAAAATGAATAAATAGTAATAAAGAATTCACTCAAAGATATATATAAATTAACAAATGATAGTGATAACGTTTCTTAAATAATAATAAAATAATGGGATCCGCTTCGCAGCCCCGTCTCTCCCGTGACTCGGTGCCAAAGGAACAATGATGTCGCCTTTCCAGGTTGGGCCTGAGTCTTGGGAATTATCCCGAAATGGCCATAGCCCAACCTCGCCTCGGGCTGATATTCCGATTAAACCGGACTTATTTCTCCGGCCGGATCCCTTCCGAGCCGCTACTAAAATTGCCGCACGTTCGGCAGACATTTGAACGGATTCACCTCGATTCCCACCGCGTTCTTATTACGGACCTACGTCCGAACATGAAAAGGCACGTGAGCGACCTGCATAGCCGGTGGCTCCTGCCCCGATATGGTAGTGAGCCGGCATTGCTCCGGGCCAATAGCTCATCAATCCCGACCCGTTCCTATTGGGATTCGTTCCCGCCGTTCCATTGAAATTACCGTAAACTCGGCATATATTTGTACGGGGTTGTCCTTGCCCGCGTCGCACTTTCAATATGGGCCCTTGCCCGAACATGAAAAGGTCGGCAAGTGACCGACAGAAATCTGAATAGAACGAGATGGCTCCTATCACCCCCGGACTCCTTCCATGGGAATATCAATAAGACCTCCGTGGGCCACACTCGGACCTCGGGCCTGTCCCGATCATGGTCATCGTCTGGCTCATATCCTCGGTCCACAGCCCGCTCCTTTCGAACACGTTTTCGGTTCTGGAGTCTAGTCCAGGGACTCTCCCCCGTTGCCCTCCGGCACCGGAAATATTAATGATGCCCGCGCAAGCCTCGTTCGGACCACGGGAAGCGCCCCCGGTATGGTCTTGACTTGATCTCGCACCGGGCCAATAGATTCACTGGTTTTCGGCTACAATAACTGAGATTCAACCAAATGTTTTCAGTGTCTCGGAATAATAAACTTGCCGTATCCCGGCATGTATATGTTCCAGGTCCTCCTGCGATGATTACAATATTCTTGAGCCGGACTCTCGCCCGAATATTAAATGGTCTCCCGAGTGACCGACATGTTTCGAACGCCCGCTTCTCCGGACACAGGGCTTTTCAGCCGATTCAAGGGATATTCCCTCGTTGCCCCTTAGCACCGGAAATACTAATGCCGCTCATGCAAGTCTTGTTTCGACCGCGGGGGGGCCCACCGCAGTATGGTCGCAGCTTGCTCTTGCACCGGGTCAACAGATTTACTGGTTTTCGACCGCTCTAACCGAGGTTTAGCCGAATGTTTTCCGTTCTTCTGAACAATAAATTGCCATATCCTGGCATACATATGCTCTGGTCTTCCCATGACAATCGCACTCTTCCCGAGACGGACACTCGTCCGAACATTAAACGGTCAGCGCATGACCGACATGATCCCAAATGGTTTTCTTCTCGCCCTCGCGTGAGGATCTCAATACCTCATGTTGACACCTGAAATATAGTCAAGGGCAAAGATGAAATCGAAGAGAAGATGAAATCAGACATGAAGATCCCAGGAATTCTTGCAAAGCTAGAACTACAGAAGAGTCATCACTGAAGCTACCACCCAGCCGAAGCCCTTCCTGGCCAAGCCGATGTCCGGTATTGTCATCACTCAGATGGCAGTACTGATGAAGAATTGCAGTCTGTTGACTGATGAAAATCTCCAGAAATATGCTGATAAGACTATGTCAACCCATCAACTAAAAGGACCTTCATCTGTTCCGACAGATTTGAAGGACTAATGAAGAGGCAGATTAGGCGCCCCAGAAGCCTAGTGATTAAAAAAATTAAAGCAATAAGAAAGGGGCCTAAATGGGCCATGGCGCCGAGAGCTCTTCACCACATGAAGCAAGGGGGCGCGCCGGGAACCTGATGTATGCGCGCCAAGGCAACCCTGCCGAGAAGGGGGGGTGCTATGCCTATAAAAGCCTCATTTCCTCCATATCGAAGGGGGCCGGGAGAGAAGCACCAGAAGGGATCGGAGGGGAGGATAGAACAGAGCAAGAAAAGAGAGAGAGAGCCTCCTCTGCTGAGAAAAGAAAGAAGAAGAGAAAGAAGGAGAGGAAGCTCCAGGTGGGCAACCGGGGAGGGAGATGAGTCAATGCTCCGCCCTCCCCCATGGTTCTGTTTTCTTCTTCATGTAATCCTGCCGAGTTTATCTTGATTTTTTTTTTGGATGTAACCGGGATATCCCGATGTATATTCATCTCCCTTTCCCTCATTCCCTCCGTGTGATTGGTGTGAGTTCTGGGGTGATCCAGTGAAATGAAATGCTCCAGTGGCCCGTTTGGGCGCTGGGTGATTGAAGTATCTGCCAGCTATGTCTCCGTCTGCTGCTATTTCTTTCCCTTATATGTTTTTATTTTAAGCTCAATTGAAGAGCGCCTGATTCTCTGGTGGGTCTTCAGGCTCAGTTGTCTTCAGTAGAATAAATGTAGCTCTAGATGAACTGATGTCCCTCGCAGTCTTCGTTGTTTGCATAAAGCCTCCCAGGCTTGCCCCAGGGCCAGAGATAGACCATCTCTTGGCTTCTGGGGCAGTCTGCTACCGATATCGGCAATAACTCCGACGACCTGCTCGAGATCCCCTTTCCACGTGAATAAGTAAGCTGCTTCAATAAATTGATACCGAGGGTTTCTAATCTGATTCCAGTACGGACAATTCCATCAGGATCGTCCCTGGGGCCAGAGATGGCCATCTCTTGGCTCCCAGGCGACCAAAGATGCCAGCAGATAATCCCCTGAGGGTCCATAGTACATGACGACTCAAAACCCCCTCCAGTAATTGGTTTCTTCGATTCCCTTTGAACCCAGCCCGTCCTTGATGAATTAAACCCATGTCCATGCAAATCCAAGCGACTGGCAGGTCTGGAATCCCCAAAACTCCCTCTGAAATCTCATGAAACCCCTAAACAGAGTATCGTTGTGAGCTCTGAAAACCCCCAACCCTTCAACCTTCCCGGCGTGCAAATTTCCCCGCCGAAAGCCAAGCCGCCGAGAGGCCTCCCTTTTCTTCCTCTCCAACTAAACGACAAAACCCCTGGTCTTGTGCTCTGGCCATTAAGCCCCCTTCCAATATATCCTTCCCGGCGGCAGGTTCCCGGCGCGGCGAAGCACGCCGGGAAGCCTTGCGCCGAGACCCCCTTTTGTTCAAAGAATCCCACGCCGAGAGTTCCCCTTGGCCAATAGAAAACCATGCCGAGAGCTTCTCCTTTGGCCAATAGAAAACCATGCCGAGAGCTTCTCCTTTGGCCAATAAAATCCCATGCTGAGAGCCCCTCCTCTGTCTACCCCTTTGGCCTCTTCGTCCACTTATCCTGGGGCGTTCGTGAGTCGTCATATGTACCCCAGGAGATAAATTAACTGGGGATTGACCTCCCCTACATTCTGAGGTCCCTAACTGGATTCACATGCAACCCCGTGGGACTGACGAACCCTGTCTCTACATGAGTTTCGTCAGTCTCCGAGAAGGGGAATAGTGACCAATGCCAGAGACGTGGATAGTCTCTTCAAGCCTTAGTGCTCACTCTTTTTCCGGCTTTCATCCCGGCACTCCGTGGATGTCAGCCTATACCACTCTCTGGCAAATGCTCGGTCCAGGGGAGGTGCTGCCAAAATTCTCTCAGGAAGATGAAAGTCGACATCAGGTTGTCCCCCGGGCTCTGCATGACAATGGTGACAGGGTTTCCCTCGACCCTTGTCTTCCTAAATCCTCTTCTATCCTGATGCTCCTGTAAAGCCCAAATCTAATCCAGCTCAGATTTGATGCACTGATCACTTTGACTCCAAAGAACCTATCTGGCTTGTCCTGAATCGCCAAGAAACCCAAAACAGAGCCTCCGGAACCCCTTTCGGGTCCTCACGGCGCCAGAACACCAACACTCTCTCGGCGCCATGGCTCCCGGCGCGGCCCTGAGCGCACCGGGAACCCTCACGCCGAGAACCCCCCCTTGGCCCTCTTGTCAGCGCGCCGAGAGCTCCCCCTCCTCTTCGGCCATGCCGAGACCCCCCTATTCCTCACGCCGATAAGCCTTCTCGGAAGCGCGCCGGGAACCTCCTCCACCATCTCCCCTTCGCGCCGAGAAGCTCTCTAGTTGGCGCGCCGGGAACCTATGTACACTTGAACTGCATTGATAGCCTACCCCAAATTTTATTACTGGGCCTTCAATCCAAATTTTGTTCCGGGGGCTCCGCCCCCGGAAACCCCCGCAAGGGGCGCTGCCCCTTTGACCCCCGCGACGTGACCGGGCAGGTCGATCCGCGTGTGAGGGCGCAACATTGAGCGTTCGCTCACTTTCCGTCGTCCCGCATCGGGTTCATGAATAACCCCTTTAGCTCGGGAGGGCTCTGCCACTGCATGAGTTCCGCCGGCTTCTACAGGGAACATCAAACATTGCCCCATGGCATATATATATATATATATATATAGGTAGGGAGGTTTGGCCTCTCTCTTTCTCTCGGCTTTCATCCCGGCACTCCGTAGGTGATAGCCTATTTCCCCCTGGGCATAATCCAGATTAAGGGGAAACGCTGTCGAAATACTGATCAATGCTTTAAACCTCCATCGTGGCCACGGCTCAGTCTCTGAACCACTGACTTAATGATATCGTCTCTGAGCCGCTGGCTTGACGATACCGTCTGTTTCTACAGCTGATGTTGTTATCTTGCCCGCCTTCCTGGCTCTGGTATGAAGTTCCATTTTGCGCACATGAATACATGTTTGCCTCTCGAGGCCTCCTATTTTGGCGTTTAATCAAGGGTTGTCCTTCCTTGGAAGGGCGTAATTAACGTCATAGCCTTTATGGTATGACGGACTTCTGGTCCCGACTTGGACCTCACAATCGACTGATCAAGTTAGATCAAGCGCACAATGAAATCGTCACACATGTGACTGGCACGCCAATAAATCAAAAATCCAAATAAAAAATATAAATAAATAATATAATGAAAAAAGATAAAAATCCGCGTTCCACAAGTCTGGCACGCCCGGTGGGACTTAGTCTCCCTTCATCTCTACGCCAAAAATAGGAGGCCCGGCGGCCCCTCTTAAATTCTCACTGTGCGCTAATCCTATTTCCAGGAACTAAAATGATGAGTGGATTCGCCTCCCTCCACTTCGGCCAGCAGGTCGTTGATGTTCATGCTCACAAAGGCTACCTGGCGGTGCCCACGATGTTCGGGTCCATGCCCCCTACTGACGCATTGCCCAACTGCTTGGGCCTCGTCTTCACCGACCTACTGGAGGTTGCTGACAAGGAACAAGGCACTGCTACAGGTGCCCCGATGAAGACTGATGATGAGAAGGGAAGCTCACCAGAGAAGACGGCATCGATAGTCGTCGCTTGCTTTGCCCACCATATCCAAAGGAGGGACACGGTCCCTGCTGCTACTCAGAAGGGGAGAAGGACCAACCGAAGGGGCCGGTATGTTGCTGTTGACCGTCGTCTTTCCAACTCCGGAAAGACCATGATGATTGGAGGTGTCCGGGCAAACATGAATGGTTGCCCAAGGGCGGTCAACCCAGACGTGATCGTCCCGATGGTGCCCACTACCAACAGATTCCAGACTCTGGCCACCAGGCAGGCCAACTGGGAGGCTGATGAGAAGAAGCCGCTGGCACCCAAGCCAGCAAAATATAAACAGGTCTGGCGACCGAAAAGGATTCAGAGCTGGGCTCCAACTCGAGATGAGGAGAAGGCTGCTGAAAATGCTGTTGCCCGCTTCAGGGCAGGAGGCCGAAGAAGAGAGGGAAAAGAGATAAGAAATGCTGTTGCTGCTCGCCCCAAGGCCGGGGGCAAAAGAGATGAGAGAAATGATGAAGAAAGAGATTTGACTACTGCTCGCCCCGTGATGAGGGGCAGAAGGGATGAGAAGAAGGAAGACCTTACTGTCACCCGTTCCAGGGCAGGGGGCAGAAAATGGGAAAGGAGCATCTATGATGCTGCTGCCAACTGCTGCCAAGTTGGCGATGTAAGTGAACCAGTCACTGTGGTTACTGCAAGAAGACCAAGAGCCTGTGCCAGACAGACTGATATCTGCAGATACTCCAAAGCCGAGCATTTGAATGCTCGGGTGGCAAGACTGGCTTATCAGCAAAAGAGCCAGGACAGATTGATACTCCAACCTGAGCCACAGAGGCACAACTCTGAAGAGATGAAGCAGATAGTCCAAGACTACTTCCACTACCTGGGGAGCTCTGCCCTCGGTCAACAAAGACTATCCCGTGCCTTGGGCACCAGAGGTGAAGAAAAAGAAGAAACACTGCAAGAAATGATGATCGGAGCCTCTTCCTCCGATTCAAATCACTATGAAGAAGGTCTCAAGGCCGGATATGACAAAGAAGACCTGTACCGGGAAGAAGCCAAAGAGAGAATATCGATCTTTGACCGGCTCAGATATCCTGACCAAGTGAAAAGAACGGTCTACAGGCGGAAGGGACAAATGCAAATCTTCACCTGCAACATGGCTGGACTTGCCAGGGGGCAAGATATACTACCAACTCAGCCAAATGAACTGCTCAGGTTGGCTACTAGACCTGGTCCTGTCACAAGAAGAGGCCAGGCCGCAAAAGATAAAATGAAGAAATATGATGAAGCCCGCAAGATCACCACCATGACAGTCAATGTGGTGACGGCATAGGATGAAGACAATCCCCTTATTGATGATGCTGAAGGGACTTCTGAAGATATGCAAATCCCATCAACCTTGGATCCATGATCAGATGATGTTCAGAAGATACCAGCAGGAGATCAGTGCTCTCCGAAGGCAGCTCAATGAGAGACATGAAGCTACATCAGTCTCAAAGCAAGCTGAACCTGTGAGGCAAACATCCAGCTCAGCGGAGACGGCTATCCCAGCTAACCCTCTCCTAGCTGATAAGGACAAGACACCGAGCCTACCTGTTCCATAGCAAATAGCAGCTCAGCCCTCTGTGTCTCAGACACAGCCTACCGCGCCCATCTTGCGCGCCACTGTGATGACAACTCCTCACAGCCAGCAACAAGCTCACTTCTTCCCAGAAGAGATAGATCCAGCTGTAGCCCACAAGCAGATGATTGAAAGAATTGTGGAAATGAAGCTGTCAGAAAAGACTGGTGGTGATGCGGGTACTTATGATGTGTACAAGGTACCATATCCTCCCCAGTATGCTGCCAAGAAACTACCCCCAGGCGTCAGTAAGCCGCCGAAGTTTGAGAAATTTAATGGCCAAGGCTCCCCTAGGGAGCATATAGCCTACTACACTACAATCATGGGCGACCTAGCAGTCGATGAAGCTTATCTGCTCAAGTTCTTTGGCTCATCCCTCACTGGGTTGGCCTTTGAATGGTACTCAAGCCTGCCAGCTGGGTCAGTGGCTGATTGGCCTGATATGTAGAGAAAATTCCGCGACAGATTTCATGTCACGGAAAGGGAAATCACGATAGCAGAGCTATATGCAACCAAGCAGAAACAAGATGAAACTGCACTGGACTACATCAAAAGGTGGAGGAACTTGGCCATGAGATGCCGAAGACCTCCTCATCAGAAGATGCAGTGAAGATATGCAAGTAGAGCCTCAGGAGGGAGGTGCTAGAAAAGATGATCGGTGCAGATGTCAGAACATTTGACCGACTGAACAATATAGTGGCAGAAGTCGAGACGTTCTTGTCCAAGCGTCCGACCGCCAATGTCCTCACTATGCCGAAGGGAAAATCCAATGAGCGACGGCCATCACACTCTGAGGCCAACACCGTCGATTTCAGAACCTTCGAGCAACAGAAGGGGAAGAAAGGGGCAGATGAAGCTCCCCCGCTGGCAGATATAGCAGAAAGAAAAGATAAAGTCTCTCTGAGAGACAAGATGAGAAAAGCATATTCTTCCCAAAAGATAAGACGGCCGCACTGTTCAACTGGGCATACAAGTTCAATAAGGTAACATTGCTGAACCCAAAAGACCAGCAGATGCAGCAAAGAAAGATGATCCGCTGTTCTGTCCATTTCACCGTGCGCTGGGGCACGCAATTGAAGATTGTTATGTCTTCAAAGATATCATGGAAGGAATGGTCAAGAAAGGTGAGCTGCAGCTGGGAGATTACCAGGTAAAGCCGCCCCATCCACATGAGCCTCCACCCTGGAGAGTGGCTACCAATATGATCTCAGTCTACCAACAGTTGCCCGAGGAAGCCGTTGAAGAATGCACCAAGCATACCTATGAAGCTTGCTTCCTCACCCCACAGAAGGATCAGGAAGGATGGCAGATGATACCCATAAAAAGTAGAAAGAAGACTCCTGCAGCCAGTACCAGCAGAGCAGTTATCCGGGGTGTTACCCCAAGGCCCGAGCCACCTCCAATAAAGCCAATATCGCATACAGCTGAGACTGGACCAGTCATCTGGATCCCTACTCACAACCGGAGGAGACAAACTCCCCTCCCTACACATAAAGAGTGAGCCCTGCAGCCAGGCGTCTGCAGCAATACATTGATGAGCTTGATGAGTACGAACAGAAGAAGCCCAAGCATCTGCTGATGAAAGACTGTATACTCTGGGAACAGTTCGAAGAATTGAAAATCAAAGAATGACCAGAGGCAGAACAAGAAAAAGCTGAGAATGAACCCTTCTGGGGGCAGGAGCCAGCAAAGCCAAATTCCCAAAAGAAGAAGAAACGGCCCAAATCCAAGAAAGGAAAGAAGGTCACGACAGTACAATGTAACACTCTGTCAGTACTCTTTTCCTTGCCCGGGGAGGATGATGAGCCGGAAGCATCCAACGCTCCGCTAGAAGCTAACCATGCCGAAGCCTCTGCCTCGGCCCATGCAACACGTTCTGGGAGAAGATGGGGGCGCCCACCACCAGCCAACCATAATATCATGTTCAGAGGGGAGCAACCCTATCAAATCCCGGAACCAGAGATACGAGGTGTCCAGGTTCCTCCCCCTGCCAGTCTGTACCAAGACAAAAAGAAGGCAGATGAAGCCCCTTCATTCCTGGAGTTCCTGTCCAACTTAGAAAATGAGCAACCGGCTCATACTGCTCTAGATAAAAGCAATAAATGCCAGCAGACAGCGGCTGGAAAGCAGAAACAGCATGAGGAAAATAAAGAAGGTAACCCTCTAGCAAAACCAGGGGCAGTCGCTACAGAAGAAGCCTTCCGGGAGACCGATGAAGAAGATAAAATTGAAAATGGGCAGCACAGGCCACAGGCACCACATGAACCTCAAGACCCCGATGGGCAGAGGAGATGAGACTGTCTAATGTCCGGGTGGACAGTCGAGTCATGAAAATGCTGAAGAAACTCCCTACCAGATTCTCCATCTGGGAAATTCTCTCTCTGAGTGAAGAAGCTCGCCAAGCAATTGTGGATGCACTACAGTCCCCGGCACAATGTGAAGCACTCCTGGCAGAAGTGAATGCTGGGCCATCGGTCACCTTCACGGAAGATGATATGCTAATCCCAAATGTCGGTCATAACAGACCGCTGTATATGAGGGGCTCCCTGAACTGTCAGTCGCTAAGCAGGATACTGATAGATCCCGGGGCTGCTGTAAATATTCTCCCGTATCGCATCTATCAGAAATACTACTTTGACTTGCAGCTTACCAAGGTCAGAGATATGAAGATTGTGGGTTCAATCAGAAATGTGAAACACCTCTGGGGTGGCTGATTTCAACCTCACACTGGGCGACCTCACTACCGTGGTACGATTCTATGTAATCGACTCCAACACCACGTATAAGGCCCTGCTGGGAAGACCGTGGCTGCATGAATATCAGATAGTGCCATCCACGCTACACCAATGCATAAAATACTACCATGAAGGAAAAGAAGAAAGGGTGTTTGCAGACCTACATCCCTTCGAAGTGTTCGAGTGCCATATGCTCGATGCATCCTACTACACCGAGGTGTCACAAAGGGATAAAGGAAAAGAAGCTGTGGTCAGCCAGGAAAAGCCAGCGACGAAAACAAGAAATTGGTCTCCGCCGCCGCCAAAGGGCTACATTAAAAAGCATGGGGTATCTCACATCTCTTATGCTGATGATTTTGCTCGGATCACTCCTCCTGGCATACACCCAGATGATACTGAAGAAAAGATGAAAGAAAAATACACACAGGTGGAAGTGCCTCAGGGTCTAGTCAAGCCCATAGCCAGCATAGAATACCAGACGGTGCTACCACTGAAGACTATGAAAATCCCTCGCTTATGCGAACCTCCTATCATATTCTACACCGGGGGGGTAGTCGAAGAAGACGATCAAGATTGCATGGTCCCTGAAGAAGCCGCAAACCGGATGGTGCCAATTACAGGCCTAGAGTACACTACCCAACGGGTTTCGCAAATGTTCTCCAAGATGCAAATGCCTTCAATACAATCTGCAGCCCAAAAGAAAGCATTCAAGGAGCTATGGGATCCACCTCGAGATAATAAAGAACTGAGGAAGATCACACAACACCCGGGACTGGGCTATACCCTACAAGAATACTATGAAGCTGAGGTAGATGTCATCTCTGCCTTCTACCAGCATGAAGATTCCCCTGGGATGGACTATGACCAATACCCTTCGAAAGATGAAGAAATCATTTATCAGTCCGTAGTGGACAATGAAATCCCAGACAATCTGCCAGGGGTGGGGATACCTAACGAGACAAAGAGAGATTGGTACTGGGAAGATCTATCTTGCAAGGAGGATCTGTTCCAGGATGAAGCGAAATTTGACACGGGAACCCCGGATGAAGATCAAGTAGCCAGAGAGCTGCAAGAGTGCCTGGAGTTTGGGTGCATTCTAGAAGAATTCCGAGCTCTACATAATGATGACCTCTCAGGGGAGCCCACATCAGAAAAGCCTCTAAGCATGGAAGATTCCACTTCAAAGTTTTCCGCTGAGCCAGTCACGTCCTCGGGGCAGACTGAACAGAATCCGGCCGTATTGGCCTTATACGATGCACCAGCATCTGCAGATGACCAATCTGATGAAATAGAAAATCATGAGAATGAAGAAGATTACATCCCGGGAGGCTTTATTGATTTGCAAGAAGCCCCACCCGAAGTTGAAGACGGAGGCCAAGCCACCGTCGATGAGCTGATAGAAGTGAATCTAGGGTCAGCAGAGGAGCCAAGGCCTACATTCCTCAGTGCACTGCTGGAGCCAGCTGTCAAAGAGCAGTATATTTAGTTTTTGAAAGAATTCTGAGACTGCTTCGCATGGACATATGATGAAATGCCAGGACTGAGTTCTGATGTGGCACAGCACCGATTGGCGATAAACCCAGAGGCAAGCCCTGTGAAGCAGCCTCCAGGAGAATGCTCCCCGAACTGATAAATCAGATCAACAAAGAGGTCGACAAGCTGATCGATGTGGGCTTTGTTGAAGAGAACCAGTATACTACGTGGCTGGCCAATATAGTGCCCGTGAAGAAGAAAAATGGGCAGATCAGAATATGTGTGGATTTCAGGGACCTGAATAAGGCTTGCCCGAAAGATGATTTCCCAGTGCCAATCACTGAAGTAATAATCGATGCAACCACTGGCCATGAAGCCCTGTCATTCATGGATGGGTCATCCGGATACAACCAGATCTGGATTGCTAAGAAGACAGAGTGCACACTGCATTCCGCACCCCGAAGGGGATATTTCACTACAAAGGATGCCGTTCGGCCTCAAGAATGCCGGCGCTACTTATCAAAGAGCTATGACAAAGATCTTTGATGATTTACTCTTCAAGAAAGTGGAGTGCTACATCGATGACCTGGTGGTGAAAACCAGCAGAAGAGAAGATCATCTGCAAGACCTGAGGATAGTGTTCCAGAGGCTGCGCAGATATGAACTCAAGATGAATCCTATGAAATGTTCCTTCGGCGTGTCCAGTGGAAAATTCCTTGGGTTCATTGTCCATCATAGGGGCATTGAGATCGACCCATCCAAGATTAAAGCTATCCAGGGGCTCCCTCCACCAAGGAATCTCCACGAGCTGAGATCTCTACAAGGGCGTTTGGCCTACATCCGACGACTCATATCAAATCTGTCAGGGAGATGCCACCCTTTTCACAAGCTCATGATGAAAGATGTACCGTTCCTCTGGGACGATGGCTATTAGGAAGCCTTTGAGAAGCTGAAAGAATATCTCAAGACCCCTCCAGTGCTGGGGGCACCTATTAAGGGCAAGCCCTGATACTATACATTGCAGCCACACACTGTTCCCTGGGGGCAATGCTAGCACAGATAAATGAAGAAGGCAAAGAGCAGGCTCTATACTACCTGAGTCGGAGGCTGATTAGAACTGAAGAAAGCTACATCTATATAGAAAAGACATGCTTGGCACTAGTCTTTGCCGTTAAAAAGCTCCGGCACTATATGCTGTCACACGAAATCAGATTGATATCTGCAGCAGATTCGCTCAAATACATATTGACTCAGCCAGTACTGAAAGGCCGGTTGGGCAAATGGGCAGTAATTCTGATGGAATTCGATATCACATATATACCCCAGAGGGCAATAAAAGGACAGGCCGTGGCCGATTTCTTCGCAGAGCATCCTGTGCCAGAGAATGATATGTTGGGGACTGAGTTACCCGATGATGAAACACTAGAAGCCTGCCAGGCTCAGTCAACTATGTGGCAGCTATTCTTTGATGGAGCATCTAGAACAGAGACGGACTCCGATGGAAAGACCAGAATACGGGCCGGAGCCGATATTGTGCTAAGATCGCCAGAGGGGGAGGTTGTGCATACTTCCTATTCTATAAACAAGCCCTGCACTAATAATGAAGCCGAGTATGAAGCTCTGATAATCGGGTTGCACATCAACCTCAACATGGGCATCTAGATGCTTCAGGTATTCGGGGATTCAATGTTGATAATAAAGCAAATCCAAGGGGAGTTCGAAGTGCGAAAGCCAGAGTTGAACCCCTACCACCAAAAAGCTGTGCGCCTCATGGTGAAATTCTATCATATTGAGCTCAAGCATGTGGGCCGTGCACATAATGCCCAGGCTGATGCGTTGGCAAAGCTAGCCAGCTCAATAGCAGTCCCACCAGATGAGACACTGAACATTGTTGTTATAAACCGGCGGCAAGTCCCCAGCATGTTAGAAGGCTGCCCCGAAGAAAATGAAGTCACCACGATCAGTACAGAACAAGCATCTGATTGGAGACAACACCTGCTACAATGGTTTTAGACCCACAGCTGCCACAGAAAAGAGAAGAAAAGATGAAACTTCTAAGGATCAAAGATTCTTATGAATTCAGAAATGGAACTCTGTTCCGAATAATGGCAGATGCACGCAAGAAGATTTTGCTCCGCTGTCTGTCTACTGAGGAAGCTTGGCAAGCAATGAAAGAAATACATGCTGGGACGGCAGGTGCTCATCAAGCTGGCCCTAAGATGAAGATAGAAATCAAGAAGCTGGGCTACTATTGGCCCACTATGTTTGAAGACTTGCTGCAAGTTTGCAAAGTCATGTCAGAAATGTCAGGAGCATGCTGTTGTGCCTAGAAGGCCACCTGTCGTTCTGCACCCTACAGTCCCTAGCTGGCCGTTTGCACAATGGGGAACTGATGTAGTCGGCCCACTACCGACCTCATCGGCAGACATAAGTACATACTGGCAATAACATATTACTTCTCCCGATGGGCGGAAGCTATAGCATTACGAGAAGTGACTCGTGAGCTGGTTGCCAGATTCATCAAGCAGAACATTATCTTCGGTTTGGGATCCCCAGCCGGATAATATCTGATAATGGAAGTCATTTCAGAAATCAAAAGATCTATCGGCTTGCCGAGAAGTATAAGATCGAATGGAGGACTTCCACTCCTTACAATCCACAGGCAAATGGATTGGTAGAAGCCTTCAACAAAACTTTATGCACCTTGTTGGCTAAAGTCGTCAGTTCTAATAAGAAGGACTGGGAAGAAAAGATGTATGAAGCTCTGTGGGCATACCGCACTGTCTTCAAGACACCTACAGGGTGCTCGCCATACTCACTAGTATACGGCTCAGAGGCAGTAGTTCCATTAGAGCTGGAAGTCCCATCACTCAGAGTGGCAGTCCAATATGACCTGGCCCATGGCGAACAAACCAATGCATAAAGAAGATTACAAGAATTGGCTGAATTGGAAGGAAAGCGCCTCCAAGCTCAGAAGAATATCTAGATGTATCAGGCCCGCATGGCCACTGCATTCAACAAACTCGTAAAAGGATGAGAATTTAAGAAAGGTGACCTTGTCATGGTCAAGAAAAGAGAAGTCATGGCGTCCAACCCAAAAGGAAAGCTGAATCCTAATTGGGAAGGTCCTTATGTGATATATAGGGTCTACGAAGTAGGGGCCTACATGGTTGTTAACCATCGAGGGGAAATCCAATTCTCACCACTCAACGGTAGACACCTAAAGCTGTATCATGCTGCCCAACCAATATTCCCCGAGTAATCAGGCTAAAAGCTACCATTCCCTTGGTCTGGCGGCACTCCGCCCTAACCAAGCTACCCTCTTCCTTGGTCTAGCGACACTCTGTCCTAACCAAGCTACCCTTTTCCTTGGTCTAGCGGCGCCCCGCCCTAACCGAGCTACACTTCTCCCTTGGTCTAGTGGCACTCCGCCCTAACCGAGCTACCCTTTTCCTTGGTCTAGCGGCACTCCGCCCTAACCAAGCTACCCTTTTCCTTGGTCTAGCGGCATTCCATCCTAACCAAGCTACCCATTTCCTTGGTCTAGTGGCACTCCGCCCTAACCAAGCTACCCTCTTCCTTGGTTTAGCGACATTCTGTCCTAACCAAGCTACCCTCTTCCCTGGTCTAGCGACACTCCGTCCTAACCAAGCTACCCATTTCCTTGGTCTAGCGACACTCTGTCCTAACCAAGATACTCTCTTCCTTGGTCTAGCGACACTCTGTCCTAACCAAGCTACCCTTTTCCTTGGTCTAGCGGTGCTCCGCCCTAACCGAGCTACCCTTCTCCCTTGGTCTAGTGGCACTCCGCCCTAACCGAGCTACCCTTCTCCATGGTCTAGCGGCACTCCGCCCTAACTAAGCTACCATTTTCCTTGGTCTAGTGGCATTCCGTCCTAACCAAGCTACCCATTTCCTTGGTCTAGTGGCACTCCGCCCTAACCAAGCTACCCTCTTCCTTGGTTTAGCGACATTCTGTCCTAACCAAGCTACCCTCTTCCCTAGTCTAGCGACACTCCGTCCTAACCAAGCTACCCATTTCCTTGTTCTAGTGACACTCTGTCCTAACCAAGCTACCCTCTTCCTTGGTCTAGCGACACTCTGTCCTAACCAAGCTACCCTTTTCCTTGGTCTAGCGGCGCTCCGCCCTAACCGAGCTACCCTTCTCCCTTGGTCTAGTGGCACTCCGCCCTAACCGAGCTACCCTTCTCCTTGGTCTAGCGGCCCTCCGCCCTAGCCGAGCTACCTCTTCCTTGGTCTAGTGGCACTCCGTCCTAGCCAAGCTATCCCTTATCTTGGCCTGAGGCACTCCACCCTCGTCGAGCTACGAGACTCTGCCCATCAAGCCTCGCCGGGCTAGGCCCATAAACCTTTTCCCTCTTGCTCAAGGCACCCCGCCTTGGCCGAGCTCTCAAATGTTAATCCCAAGCCCCACCGGCACTATAACAGCATAGTCAAATCCGTCAATAGTCCCACCGGACAACACAGCCAGCTATCCTGGCTCTTACAGCCTGCTATTCTGGCTCTTACAGCTTGCTATTCTGGCTCTTATAGCCTGCTACCTCCGGCTCCCATAACCTGCTACCTCTGGCTTCTACAGCCTGCTGTCCTGGCTCTTATAGCCTGTTACCTCTGGCTCTCGTAGCCCACCATTCCTGGCTCTCGCAGCCTGCTATCCTGGCTCCTATAGCCTGCTACCTCTGGCTCCCGTAGCCTGCTATCCTGGCTCTTATAGCCTGCTACCTCCGGCTCCCGTAGCCTGCTACCTCTGGCTTCTACAGCCTGCTGTCCTGGCTCTTATAGCCTGTTACCTCTGGCTCTCGTAGCCCGCCATTCCTGGCTCTCGCAGCCTGCTATCCTGGCCCCTATAGCCTGCTACCTCTGGCTCCCATAGCCTGCTATCCTGGCTCTTATAGCCTGCTACCTCTGGCTTATTTAACCTGCTACCCTGGCCCCCACGGCCTGCTATCATCACTTTCCTAGATCCTGTTACCTCGGCCTTTATGGCTTGCTACCCTGCTATACCGACTTTTATGGTCTATTAACCTGCTACCTTGGCTTGCGCAGCCTGCTATCTCACCATCTCTGGGTCCTCGCGACCTGCTATTCTATTATCTTTCACTATCCATGAAATTCTCGACCTTGGCATGCCGTCAAAAACCCGCTCACCTTTTCGGCAAATGGCTTTAGGCCCGAGCTGCTATATACCAACATCAGTCCAGACCTCCCGTCTAGGTCAGGTGCATGCATGGGTTGTCTTCGAGAGTCCATCGAGGCAACATCAATTATGGATTACTTCCAAGTCTGACATCCTACCAGGATCCGATATCCTATCTTCTGGCCTCTGACGTCCAGTCAAAGCCAGCTATCCTTGTTTGCGAGCGCAACGCCCTATCATATATTTTAAGTATCTCATTTTTCGGCTCGGCCGTCTCGGCCAAAGCCGCTATTACAATTCTTCGGCTATCTCTGCTTTCGATTTAGCCGTTCTGGCCAAAGCCGCCATCACAACTTGTCAGTCATCTAGTCTTTCGGCTTCGCCATTTCGGCCGAAGCTGCTATCATGATTTTCAAACTACTCTATCTGTCGGCTTAGCCATTCCGGCCAAAGCTGCTATCATAATTTTTGACCATTCTATCTTTCGGCTTAGCCATTCCGGCCAAGGCTGCTATTACAACTTCCAACTGCTTCATCCCTCGGCTTAGCCATTTTAGGCCAAAGCCTGCTATCTCTAGCTCCCGTGGCCTACTATTCCTTGCTTCTATAGCTTGCTATCCTGGCTTTTGTAGCCTGCTATCTCTGGTTCCCGTAGCCTGCTATTCCCGAATTCTATAGCCTGCTAGCCTGGCTCCCGTGGCTTGCTATTCCTGGCTCCTACAACCCGCATTCCCAGCTCCTATATCCTGCTATTCCTGGCTTCTACAACCTACTATCCTGGCTCTTGTAGCCTGCTATCTCTGGCTCTCGCAGCCTGTCATTCCTGGCTTCCACAGCCTGCTGTCCTAGCTTTTGTAGCCTGCTATCTCTGGTTCTCATAGCTTGCTACTCTTGGCTTCTACAGCCTACTGTCCTGGCTTTTGTAGCCTGCTGTCTCTGGCTCTCGTAGTCCTCTATTCCTGGCTTCTACAGCTTTCTATCCTGGCTCTTATAGCTTGCTGTCTCTGGCCCTCGTAGTCTGCTATCATCTCATCCACACCCTTTCTTGGTCTAGTGGCACTCCGCCCTAGTCGAGCTACCCTTTCTTGGTCCAGTGGCGCTCCGCCCTAGCCGAGCTACTCTCATTCTCGGTCTAGTGGCACTCCGCCCTAACCGAGCTACCCCATTTCCTGGTTTAGCGGCACTCCACCCTAGCCGAGCTACCCTTCTTCCTTGGTCTAGCGACACTCCGCCCTAACTGAGCTACCCTTCTTTCTTGGTCTAGTGGCACTCCGTCCTAACCAAGCTACCTCTTTCTTGGTCTAGCGGCACTCCGCCCTAGCCGAGCTACCTTCTTTCTTGGGCTAGCGACACTCCGCCCTAACCAAGCTACCTCTTCCTTGGTCTAGCGGCACTCTGCCCTAGCCGAGCTACCTTCTTTCTTGGGCTAGCGGCACTCCACCCTAACCAAGCTACCTCTTCCTTGGTCTAGCGGCACTCCGCCCTAACCGAGCTACACTTCTTCCTTGGTCTAGCGGCACTCCGCCCTAACCAAGCTACCTCTTTCTTGGTCTAGCGGCACTCCGCCCTAACCAAGCTACCTCTTTCTTGGTCTAGCGGCACTCCGCCCTAACCGAGCTACCCCATTTCCTGGTTTAGCGGCACTCCGCCCTAGCCGAGCTACCCCATTTCTTGGTTTAGCGGCACTCCGCCCTAGCCGAGCTACCCATTCCTCAGTTAGCTGCACTCCGCCCTAATCAGGCCACTTCATCTTGGTCAATGGCACTCCGCCCTGATCGAGCTACCCTCTCCTTGGTCCAGTGGCATCTCGCCCTGCCCAAGCTGCTCTCTCTCTCTCAGCTCGCATACCAAATAAAAGAAAAGAATAAAAGAAAAGAAAAAATGGGGTTAAAAATAGTGATACCCCGCCAGTCTTGTTCAGACATTCTGAACAAGGGCAAAAATGGCCAAAACCCAGCTGTGGTGAAAACCCGAAAGGGCACTGCAGGCAAAATCGGGTACCCCGCCACGTGAAAACCCGAAAGGGCGCGTGGGCAAAAGCAAGAGGGGGCTGGCTCCGGTGAAAACCCGAAGGGCACTTGGGTCAGTAATGTGGTAATCCCAAAGAAAGCCTCACCTCCCGCCATAAAACTCCTCGTCAATCGACCGGCGCCTTGCCCGATCGACGATTAGACCCACTCAGTATAGGCCCTACGTCTATCCTGATAAAAGCCCTCATACCTTGTCCCAGGTTCCACCGCGATGAAAGCTATCATTGGTCGATCGGCACCTCGCTCAATCAATGATAAAACCCTCTCCGGTTTAGACTTTACGTCTATCCTGATGAAATCCATGATATCCTTGCATTGGTATAAACCCAATATCGATGATAAACCCATCTTTGGTCGACAGGGCACCCTGCCCGATCGACGAAGAAACCTGTTCGGTCTAGACCTTACATCTGTTCCGACTAGAGCTGCGTGTCTCGCTATGTCCCACCGTGATGAAACCTGCTGCTGATTAATGGGCACACTCGCCCGATCAGCAATTAAACCTATCCAGGCCAGACCTTTCGTCTATCCTGATGAAACCTATGAAATCCTTGCATTGGTATAAACCCAATACCGATGATGAAACCTGCTGTTGATTGATTGGCACACTGCCCGATCAGCGATGAAACTTATCCAGCTTAGACCTTACGTCTATCCCGATGAAACCTATGAAATATTTGCATTGGTATAAACCCAATACCGATGATGAAACCTGCGTTGATCGGTTAGCGCACTGCCCGGTCAACGATGAAACCTATCCGGCTTAGACCTTACGTCTATCCCGATGAAACCTATGAAATCTTTGCATTGGTATAAACCCAATATCGATGATGAAACCTGCTGCTGGTCGATCGGCACACTGCCCGATCAGTGATGAAACCTATCCAGTTTAGACCCTACGTCTATCCTGATGAAACCTACGAAATCCTTGCGTTGGTATAAACCCAATACCGATGATGAAACCTACTGTTGATTGATTGGCACACTGCCCGATCAGTGATGAAACCTATCCAGTTTAGACCTTATGTCTATCCTGATGAAACCTATAAAATCCTTGCGTTGGTATAGACCCAATACCAATGATAAAAGCAGCTACTAATGGGGTGGCCCGCCGCCTGAGCAATGCTGAAGCCAGTCCGGGGTAGATCTCCGTCTGCTCTGATGAAAATGCTACACCCATTCTCAAATCAACCCGGACCTTCCGTCCGGATAGATGATAAAACCTCATCCCTTTGCGTTAATGTTAAACCCCACATTAACGATGAAACCTATATTTCCAGCAAATGATTTCGTGCTTAAGCTGCTACACACATCCTTGAACCGATCTGGACCTTCTGTCTGGATGGATGATGAAATCCCATTCCCTTGCGTTGAGGGCAATCCCCACATCAACGATACAGCCATGCTCCCGGCGAACGGCTTCACGCCTAAGCCACAAAACACACTCAAGTCGACCCAGGCCTTCCGCCTAGGCAGACGATGAAGACCTTATGTCCCTTGCATTGGTGTCAGCACCCACATCAATGATGATACATACACAAGTTGAGCACATGGCTTAACAATTTACGAAGCTAAAGTCCCAATAAAAAAGAAAAGAAGAGACAAAATGGGGTTAAAAATAGAGATACCCCGCCAGTCTTGTTCAGATACTCTGAACAAGGGCAAAAATGGCCAAAACCCAGCTGTGGTGAAAACCCGAAAGGGCATTGCAGGCAAAATCGGGTACCCCGCCACGTGAAAACCCGAAAGGGCGCGTGGACAAAAGCAAGAGGGGGCTGGCTCCGGTGAAAACCCGAAAGGGCACTTGGGTCAGTAATGTGGTAATTCAAGAGTTCCATGCCAACCAGCACGTTGCCTTTACCTCCCCTTCATTGATGAAGCCTTCCGTCGGTCATCTGGCTCTATGCCTCACCGATGATAAAGGCTTTCCGGGGTAGACCTTACGTTTACCCTGATGAAATCTACATACCCTCTTTCAAACGTCCCACCCGCGATAAAGCCTGCTGGAGTAGACCTTACGTCTACCCTGATGAAACTTATGAAATCTTCTTGCGTCGATATAAACCCAATATCGATGATGAAACCAACTGTTGATCGACCGGCACCTTGCCCGATCAATGATGAAACCCTCACAGTTTAGACCTTTCGTCTATTCTGATGAAACTCTCCTTGCATCGATATAAACCCAATATCGATGATGAAACCAACTGTTGATCGACCGGCACCTCGCCCGATCAATGATGAAACCCTGCCAGTTTAGATCTTCCGTCTATTCTGATGAAACTTATGAAACTCTTCTTGCGTCGATATAAACCCAATATCGATGATGAAACCAACTATTGATCGATTGGCACCTCGCCCGATCAACGATGAAACCCTACCAGGATAGACCTTCCGTCTGTCCTGATGAAAACTACGCACCCTTTAGTGTCCCACCTGCTATAACCTCTACCCAGTCCGGACCTTTCGTCTATTCTGATGAAACTTAAACTCCTCCTTGCGTCGAGATAAACCCAATATCGATGATGAAACCAGCTGTTGATCGACCGGCACCTCGCCCGATCAATGATGAAACCCTGCCAGTTTAGACCTTTCGTCTATTCTGATGAAACTCATGAAACTCTTTTTGCATCGATATAAACCCAACATCGATGATGAAACCAATTGTTGATCGATCGGCACCTCGCCCGATCAATGATGAAACCCTACTGGGATAGACCTCTCATTTACACTCCCGCATGATGCCATGGCCCAAATGCATGTCTTCCGTTAGCCAACAGGCCCAGCAAAGGCAGTCCCGACGGGCACCAACACGCGGTGGAGCGAATCCCCCATTCTCTCCCTAAGAGGATGGACACTCTCCTGCTGAACACGGGTCATCCGCATAAAGGCTGCTGAGACCACTACTCTTCCACATGAAGGAAATAATAGCACATGATACAAGATATACAGCCGATCGGGGCTCAAAACTGACAGATGCAAGATATACAGCCGACTGGGGCTCAAAACCGATAGATGCAAGATGTACAGCCGATTGGGGCTCAAAACCGATAGATGCAAGATGTACAGCCGATCGGGGCTCAAAACCGATAGATGCAAGATGTACAGCCGATCGGGGCTCAGAACCGATAGATGCAAGATATACAGCCGATCGGGGCTCAAAACTGACAGATGCAAGATATACAGCCGATCGGGGCTCAAAACCGATAGATGCAAGATGTACAGCCTATCGGGGGCTTCAAGCCGACAGATACGAGATGTTTAGCCAATCGGAGCTTCAAGCCAACAAATGCCAGATGTTCAGCCAATCGGGGCTTAAAGCCGATAGAAGTCAAGTATGCCGTTGATCGGGGCCTAAAACTGACAGATGTCAGATGTGCCAATTGATCAGGGTTCAAGCCAATAGATGTTCAACTGATCGAGGCTCAAGCCAAGAAGATTCCAAGCCAGAAATGAAAAAAATGCCAGATAGTGTCAAGCTGAGAAAGGGTTCAGATGCTGAATGATATGTACACCTGCAGGTACCGTGTCATTTATTCTGCACTCCCGCTACCTGCAAGTGGGGGGCATTTGTTGACACCTGAAATATAGTCAAGGGTAAAGATGAAATCGAAGAGAAGATGAAATCAGACATGAAGATCCCAGGAATTCCTGCAAAGCTAGAACTACAGAAGAGTCATCACTGAAGCTACCACCCAGCCGAAGCCCTTCCCGGCCAAGCCGATGTCCGGTATTGTCATCACTCAGATGGCAGTACTGATGAAAAATTGCAGTCTGTTGACTGATGAAAATCTCCAGAAATATGCTGATAAGACTATGTCAACCCATCAACTAAAAGGACCTTCATCTGTTCCGACAGATTTGAAGGACTAATGAAGAGGCAGATTAGGCGCCCCAGAAGCCTAGTGATTAAAAAAATTAAAGCAATAAGAAAGGGGCCTAAATGGGCCATGGCGCCGAGAGCTCTTCACCACGGCCCAAAGCATGGCGCCGAGAAGCCTTTGCGTCAGGAAGCAAGGGAGCGCGCCGGGAACCTGTGGTATGCGCGCCAAGGCAACCCTGCCGAGAAAGGGGGGTGCTATGCCTATAAAAGCCTCATTTCCTCCATATCGAAGTGGGCCGGGAGAGAAGCACCAGAAGGGATCGGAGGGGAGGATAGAACAGAGCAAGAAAAGAGAGAGAGAGCCTCCTCTGCTGAGAAAAGAAAGAAGAAGAGAAAGAAGGAGAGGAAGCTCCAGGTGGGCAGCCGGGGAGGGAGAGGAGTCAATGCTCCGCCCTCCCCCATGGTTTTGTTTTCTTCTTCATGTAATCCTGCCGAGTTTATCTTGATTTTTTTTTGGATGTAACCGGGATATCCCGATGTATATTCATCTCCCTTTCCCTCATTCCCTCCGTGTGATTGGTGTGAGTTCTGGGGTGATCCAATGAAATGAAATGCTCCAGTGGCCCGTTTGGGCGCTGGGTGATTGAAGTATCTGCCAGCTATCTCTCCGTCTGCTGCTATTTCTTTCCCTTATATGTTTTTATTTTAAGCTCAACTGAAGAGCGCCTGATTCTCTGGTGGGTCTTCAGGCTCAGTTGTCTTCAGTAGAATAAATGTAGCTCTAGATGAACCGATGTCCCTCGCAGTCTTTGTCGTTTGCATAAAGCCTCCCAGGCTTGCCCCAGGGCCAGAGACAGACCATCTCTTGGCTTCTGGGGCAGTCTGCTATCGATATCGGCAATAACTCCGACGGCCTGCTCGAGATCCCCTTTCCACGTGAATAAGTAAGCTGCTTCAATAAATTGATACCGAGGGTTTCTAATCCGATTCCAGTACGGACAATTCCATCAGGATCGTCCCTGGGGCCAGAGATGGCCATCTCTTGGCTCCCAGGCGACCAAAGATGCCAGCAGATAATCCCCTGAGGGTCCATAGTACATGACGAGTCAAAACCCCCTCCAGTAATTGGTTTCTTCGATTCCCTTCGAACCCAGCCCGTCCTTGATGAATTAAACCCATGTCCATGCAAATCCAAGCGACTGGCAGGTCTGGAATCCCCAAAACTCCCTCTGAAATCTCATGAAACCCCTAAACAGAGTATCGTTGTGAGCTCTGAAAACCCCCGATCCTTCAACCTTCCCGGCGTGCAAATTTCCCCGCCGAAAGCCAAGCCGCCGAGAGGCCTCCCTTTTCTTCCCCTCCAGCTAAACGACAAAACCCCTGGTCTTGTGCTCTGGCCATTAAGCCCCCTTCCAATATATCCTTCCCGGCGGCAGGTTCCCGGCGCGGCGACGAGCGCGCCGGGAAGCCTTGCGCCGAGACCCCCATTTGTTCAAAGAATCCCACGCCGAGAGTTCCGCTTGGCCAATAGAAAACCATGCCGAGAGCTTCTCCTTTGGCCAATAGAAAACCATGCCGAGAGCTTCTCCTTTGGCCAATAAAATCCCATGCTGAGAGCCCCTCCTCTGTCTACCCCTTTGGCCTCTTCGTCCACTTATCCTGGGGCGTTCATGAGTCGTCATATGTACCCCAGGAGATAAATTAACTGGGGATTGACCTCCCCTACATTCTGAGGTCCCTAACTGGATTCACAAGCAACCCCGTGGGTCTGACGAACCCTGTCTCTACATGAGTTTCGTCAGTCTCTGAGAAGGGGAATAGTGACCGATGCCAGAGACATGGATAGTCTCTTCGAGCCTTAGTGCTCACTCTTTTTCCGGCTTTCATCCCGGCACTCCGTGGATGTCAGCCTATACCACTCTCTGGAAAATGCTCGGTCCAGGGGAGGTGCTGCCAAAATTCTCTCAGGAAGATGAAAGTCGACATTAGGTTGTCCCCCGGGCTCTACATGATAATGGTGACAGGGTTTCCCTCGACCCTAGTCTTCCTAAATCCCTCTTCTATCCTGATGCTCCTGTAAAGCCCAAATCTAATCCAACTCAGATTTGATGAACTGATCCACTTTGACTTCACAGAACCTATCTGGCTTGTCCTGAATCGCCAAGAAACCCAAAACAGAGCCTCCGGAACCCCTTTCGGGTCCTCACGGTGCCAGAACACCAACACTCTCTCGGCGCCATGGCTCCCGGCGCGGCCCTGAGCGCGCCGGGAACCCTCACGCCGAGAACCCCCCCTTGGCCCTCTTGTCAGCGTGCCGAGAGCTCCCCCTCCTCTTCAGCCATGCCGAGACCCCCCTATTCCTCACGCCGATAAGCCTTCTCGGAAGCGCGCCGGGAACCTCCTCCACCATCTCCCCTTCGTGCCGAGAAGCTCTCTAGTTGGCGCGCCGGGAACCCTGGCCATTTTCCCTTCGCGCTGGGAACCTATGTACACTTGAACTGCATTGATAGCCTACCCCAAATTTTATTACTGGGCCTTCAATCCAAATTTTGTTCCGGGGGCTCCGCCCCCGGAAACCCCCGCAAGGGGCGCTGCCCCCTTGACCCCCGCGACCTGACCAGGCAGGTCGATCCGCGTGTGAGGGCGCAACATTGAGCGTTCGCTCACTTTCCGTCGTCCCGCATCGGGTTCATGAATAACCCCTTTAGCTCGGGAGGGCTCTGCCACTGCATGAGTTCCGCCGGCTTCTACAGGGAACATCAAACATTGCCCCATGGCATATATATATATATAGGTAGGGAGGTTTGGCCTCTCTCTTTCTCTCGGCTTTCATCCCGGCACTCCGTAGGTGATAGCCTATTTCCCCCTGGGCATAATCCAGATTAAGGGGAAACGCTGTCGAAATACTGATCAATGCTTTAAACCTCCATCGTGGCCACGGCTCAGTCTCTGAATCACTGACTTAATGATATCGTCTCTGAGCCGCTGGCTTGACGATACCGTCTGTTTCTACAGCTGATGTTGTTATCTTGCCCGCCTTCCTGGCTCTGGTATGAAGTTCCATTTTGCGCACATGAATACATGTTTGCCTCTCGAGGCCTCCTATTTTGGCGTTTAATCAAGGGTTGTCCTTCCTTGGAAGGGCGTAATTAACGTCATAGCCTTTATGGTATGACGGACTTCTGGTCCCGACTCGGACCTCACAATCGACTGACCAAGTCAGATCGAGCGCACAATGAAATCGTCACACATGTGACTGGCACGCCAATAAATCAAAAATCTAAATAAAAAATATAAATAAATAATATAATGAAAAAAGATAAAAATCCGCGTTCCACACCTCATAATAGACTTTTCATGCAATTAATCTCTTGGCCATAAGGCCCTGAATCTCGGTGATTAATCAAGGGTGTTCCCTCGTACGGGGGATGTAAACGACGTCGTGACCTTTATGGCGCGGCGGGTTTTGGTCCCGACAGGAACCACACAATCGTCTGACGAAGTCAGATCGAGCGCACCGTGGGCTCTTCGGAGCCCGAATAAATTGTCACTTCGGTGACTGGCATGCCCACGCACTCAATAAACGAATAAACCAACAAGAGAATAACAGGTAAAAAAAAAGTGCATCCACAGTTCTGGCACGCCCGGTGGGACCGAAACTACCCTTCATCTCTTCGCCGGGATTCAAGGCCTCATGGCCTCCTAATAAACGATGTTTGCCTTCTTTGATGAATTGCAGGTGCTGTCTTCGCCAACCCTATGGGGAGAAAATCCAGACTCGGCGCAGCTGCCTTCGTGGCCTCGAGGACGCTGCTTCGAAGCATATGCAGCTGCCTGGAATCATGGGGGCTGTTATAAAAAAAGGGAGAAGGGAAAGAGAAGAGAAGGAAGGGGAAATCAAGCCCCCCTGTTTCCCTCAAGAAGAAAGAGAAGAAAAGAAGAAAAGAAGGAAAGAAGAAAAGAAGAAAAGAAGAAGAGAAGAAAAGAAGAAAAAGAAAAGAGAAAAGAAAGAAGCAAAAAAAAAGAAGAGAAAGAATTGGCAAGAGAGGGTTGTACGGCCACGTCCGTCGAGACCCGTGCTGAACAAAGATTACCACTGTGGGGTTGATGCGGTGGAGCGAACCACTCATCCCCTCCCTGAGGGGGTGAGCGCTCTCCTGCACCTCCACCCTGGTCAATCATACAAAAAAGGGGAGAAATAAAGAAGAAAGGAAGAAAAGTTGGCCAGCATCGCCGACTGAAAGAGCAAGAAGAAATTCGGCATTCCGCCCGACTCTAGGAGGTCCCGAGTCCGCGGTGCAATGACCCCGCTCGTTCCTCCTTTCTGCTGCCTCCATCCGGCACAAAACGGCCCCCGAGTGGTTGTTAAAAGACCCAGCGAGCCACAATTGTAGCTTGGTGAATGGCTGCCCGCTGTGGGGAATACTTTATAGCAATAAGGCCAAGCACGGCCACCACTCCCGAAGAGAGCATGCATATACCCCACCATGGGGGATAAGAAGAAGATATATACCCTGCTACCGGGGCATAAGAGGCAAAAAAAAGAGATATACCCCATTCCCAAGGGCATATGAAGAGAATCCGCCCCGACTCGGGGGTCCATGAAGCAACAAAGAATACACCCCGCCTTAGGGGAATCTGAAGAAAAAGCATACACCCCACCAACGGGGGCACAGGAGCCGTCGAGAATGCAGCCCACTTTGGGGGCACAAGAAGCAAACATTCCCCAGCGTGTCGGGGCAGAAGAAGAAGAATCCCCCCTCGGGAGCATATAAAAAAAAAAAGCAAAAGATACACCCGGTGCCCGGCGCACATGAAGAGAAAGGCACCTCCCTCTGGGGCACAACAAGCAACAAAGATACACCCCATTCCCAGGGGCGCATGAAGAGAATCCGCCCCGACTGAGGGGCACAAAGCAAAGGCTACACCCCGGCTTCGGGGCATTTGAAGAAGAATCCGCCCTGACTTGGGGACATAAGAAGAAATAGAGTTGCACCCCAGCTTAGGGGCATTTGAAGAAGCTACATCCCGCCTTGGGAGCATAAGAAGAGAAGAATACACCCCGACTTAGGGGCGTTCGAAGAAGGAATACACCATAGGCTCCGAATCCATGAAGCAACATATATCCCCCCCCCGGGGACATCTGAAGCAGAACAAACAACATTCCCCGGCTTAGGGGAGCACATGAATAAAGGAATACACCCCGGTATGGGAGCACATAAGCAAAGAGGAAGAGTTCACCCCGCCTCGGGGGGAATAAGAAGCAAGAATTACACCCCGTCTCGGGGGCATAAGAAGCACGAGTTACACCCCGCCTTGGGGGCATCGGAAGCAGCAATACACCCCACTCTGGGGACACTAGAAGCAAAAAAATACACCCCACTCTGGGGGCACTAGAAGCAAAAAAATACACCCCACTCTGGGGGCACTAGAAGCAAAAAAAAACACCCCACCTTGGGGGCATAAGAAGCAAAAAACACCCCACCTTGGGGGCATAATAAGCCAAGAACATACCCCGCCATGGGGGGCATTAGAAGCGGAATACATCCCCACCCCGGGGGCATATGAAGCAACATACACCTCGCCTCGGCGGCATAAGAGGCCGAGAAGCATACCCCGGCCTGGAGGCATAAGAAACAAAAGCACACCCCTTGCTAGGGGCATATGGAGAGGAATGCACCTCGCCCTGAGGGGCGCCAAAAGCATAAGAACACACCCTAGCTTAGGGGCATTTGAAGAAGAAATATACCCCGCCAGGGGGCATAGAAGTCATAAAGAATACGCCCCGGCCTAGGGGTATTTGAAGAAGAAGCCCACCTCGCCTTGAGGGCGTGGAAGCTATAAAGAACACGCCCTGACTCAGGGGCATGCAAAGGAGAAGAACTCACCCCGCCCCAGGTGCACAAGAAGCCAAGCTCACCCCGCAGGGGGGCATGTAAGACACAGGTGCACTCTGACTCAGGGGCACTTGAAGATAAGTACACTCCACCTTTGGGGTGCAAAAAGTAACATACCCCTCACCTCGGTAGCATATGAGGCCAAGAAGCTACATCCCGGCTCAGGGGCATAAGAAACAAAAGATATACCCCACGTCCGGGACATATGAAGCCAAGAAACACACCCCCGTCTCAGGGGTATTTGAAGAAGAAGTATACCCCGCCAGGGGACATAGAGGCCAAAAAGAATCCGCTCCTATTTAGGGGTACTTGAAGAAGCTACATCCCGCCTTGGGAGCATGAGAAGAAAAGAGAATCCACCCCGGCCTAGGGGTATTTGAAGAAGAAGCATACCCCGCCAGGGGACATAGAAGCCATAAAGAATCCGCTCCTATTTAGGGGTACTTGAAGAAGCTACATCCCGCATTGGGAGCATGAGAAGAAAAGAGAATCCACCCCGGCCTAGGGGTATTTGAAGAAGAAGCATACCCCGCCAGGGGACATAGAAGCCATAAAGAATCCGCTCCTGCTTAGGGGTACTTGAAGAAGCTACATCCCCCCTTGGGAGCATGAGAAGAAAAGAGAATCCACCCCGGCTTAGGGACCTTTGAAGGAGCATACCCCAGGCTCGGAGTCCATGAAGCAACATTAACCCCCCCCCCTCCCCCCGGGGGGGGGGGGGGGGGGACATCTGAAGCGGAACAAACAACATCTCCCGGCTTTGGGAAGTATATGAAGAGAGGAATACACCCCGATATGGGGGCGTATAAACAAAGAAGAAGAATTCACCCCGCCTCAGGTGCACGAAAAGCAAGAGCTACATCCCGCATCAAGAGCGGCAATACACTCTACTCTGGGGGCACTAGAAGCGGAGTACACCCCGTGCCGGGGGCATACAAAAAAAAAAGAAAAAAAAAGGGGGTTACCTCGCTCTGGGGCATCAGAAGCAGCAATACGCCCCACCTTGGGGGCATCAAAAGCAAAAAAATACACCCCACCTTGGGAGCACAAGAAGCAAACATCCCCCCGGTGTGACTGGGAAGAAGAAAAGAATTCACCCCGGCCTGGGGACACTTGAAGAAAGAAGCACATCCCGCCACGGGGGCACATGAAGAGAACCCCTCCCACCTCGGGAGTATAAGAAAGAGAAGAATACACCCTGGCCTGGGGGCTTTTGAAGAAACAACACACCCCCCTCCATGGGAGACAAAGCTGCACCCCGACCCGAGGACACATGCAGAGCGTCCATCCTGCTCAGGGGGCACAAAAAATACACTTCGCCCTTGGCACATAAGAAGCAGAAGCACCTACCCCAGCCTGGGGGCAAAAAAAAATTACACTCCGCTCTTGGCGCATAATGTTGTGCATCCCTTGATTTTGATGATGACAATAGGATATGTTTGATTAATCAAGTTCTACCTTGTTTCATAACAAATACAAGTGGTTTGATTGTTCCTTCAAAGTATTGGACTCATTCAATTTACCTCTGATAAGTTAAGTAATTTCAGGTCCACTGAAATCCAAGTGGAATCAACAAATCAGAAGAAGTGTCAAAGGCCGCTTGTCGACCAGGGAAGTGGTTATGGTCGACCAACGAACTCAACCAGAAAAGCATCAGATCATCTGTCTTCTGGAAGCATCTTGGCTGTCGACCAAAGCCCCGCCTCTGGTCGACCACAGAAAAGACAGAAGCAACAGACAGAACTGCTGGCCATCTGGAAACTGCCCCCTGTCGACCAGCGACTAGGCTGTGGTCGACCAACGGGCGACGTGAGTTTCAGCCAGAAGAACCGGCCGTCTGGGGACTGCCCATTGTCGACCAGCGACAGGGTCATGGTCGACCACGGGTTTTTATATAGTCCAAAACCGAACTCTAACCGAATTCTGTTTTGGTTCCTTAAAACCTGCAGATGGTTGTTGCAGGTTGTTGGGCTGCTCAGGAGATAAGATTCCGCACGGGAATCAAGGAAACAATCTTGCTTAGAAGTGGTCAAACTCGTTCTAACGATTGGATTTAAACCGATCCCTGTTTTCTAGCAGATTGGCGCTCGATCTGAAAATTGAGCGGGAAGAGTTTTACTCTTGATAAAAGGGCTGTATGAAAAAAAAAAAGAACACACATCACGAACAAGGAAGCGGTGAGAGAGCACGGAATAGAAGCCAAGGAAGATACACACAGAAGAGGAAGAAGGAGCTCTCCACCAATCAAAAATCTGCAGAAAGGTTAAAGGCAATCTCGTTGCTGCAGAAGGAAGACTTAGCTCAAGACTGTGTGATCTCCAGCAGCAGAACAATCGAAGGCAACTGACTGGAAGATCAACAGGGAGTCTAGGCTTCTTCATAAGCGTGATCAAGTCCCAGGCTGAACACTTATTCTTCTACACACGCCAATATTCAGTCCTGTCTTTCATCACCTGTTCTTATCATCTTTTCATTTCTGATTACAATTATTGTCAAGCTGTGAGGCAGCAGAATCAAGCTGTGTGTTAGCAGGTACAAGCTGTGTGTCAGCAGGTACAAGCTGTGTGTCAGCTGTGTTTTGGTTGAGATCAGAGATTCTCATAGTGAAGCCTTGCTTGAGTTAAGCAAGGGGTGGATGTAAGTCTCAGGAAGAGACTGAACCACCTTAAAAATCCTTTCTTGTGGTGTGCTTGTGTGTGTTTGATTTCCTATACGTATGCTTGCATCTTTACTATCCGCATTAGTTCTATGATTCATTAATTACCAGTAGCTCATCTGGTCGATAGTCAGTAAATTATCAAAAAGGGGGAAAGATCTATTCACCCCCCCTCTAGATCTATTCAGTCCGTATCCAACACATGGTATCAGAGCAGGTTCTCCAAAAATGTGGTCTAACAACCAGGAGAGACCGGGCGGACTGAACTCTAAAAGCCTCATAGCTGAGGGGCACTCTGTAACTAGACCTCCATATTTTGATGGAACTGATTATTCTTATTGGAAAAATCGTATGCAGGTGTTCTTACGTGCGCAAGACCACGAGATGTGGAGGGTAGTGAGCAGCGGACCTTTTGAGCTACCGGAAGATGAAGAAACCTGGACCAGAGAACAGGTCAGGAAATCAACTGTCAACTGGGGAGCCATGAACGTGATGCAGTGCTCACTACACCCCACAGAATTCTCAAGAGTTTCCCAATGCGCAACAGCCAAAGAAATGTGGGATCGTCTAAAGGTAATCTACGAAGGTACTTCCGAGGTAAGAGAGACAAAAGCAAATATGCTAGTCTCAGAATATGAGATGTTTAGGATGAAAAATGATGAAAGTATTTCTGAGATGTATGCCAGATTAGTACAATTGACTAATGGCTTGAAGAGCTTAGGGAAGACATACAAAGAGCAGGAATTAGTGAGGAAGATTTTAAGGTCTCTCACATCGATGTGGCATACCAAGGCCACAGTCATTGAGGACTCAAAGGATCTCACAACAATGACAGTGGATGAGTTAGTAGGATCCCTGATGGCCTATGAGGTCAATCTGAAGAGAAAGGAAGATGAGGGCAAGAAAAAGAAGCAACTTGCCCTAAAGACTAAGACAAGCACCTCTGAGGTGTCTGACAATGATGACTCATCTAGCTCAGGTGAAGAATCTGGTGAGCTAGCCATGCTTACAAGAAAATTTAAAAAATTCCTGCGGAAGGAAGGTAAAGGATTCAGAAATCCAAAGGGCATGGTAAGGAAGTCATCCCAGTTTAAATCTGATAAACATAAGGCTCCTTCTAACAAACTCATTTGCTACAATTGCAGGCAGCCTGGACATATGAAGGCTGAATGTCCAGAAGCTCCTAAGAAATCAAGCTTCAAGTGGAAAGGCAAGAAACCCAAGGCGATGATTAGCACTTGGAGTGAGGAGGAAGAGAGCAGTGAAGAGGAAACAACTTCCGAGGAAGAAGAAGGAAAGCTCTGTCTGATGGCCAAGGGAGACAACAGTGATCTTGAGGTAAGTTCCCCATTTCAAGACTTCTCTAGTTCGGATTGGGAAGAAGTATATTCAGAATTGCTTGATACTTATGAAAGAATAAGAAAGGAAAATAAACATTTGATGAAGAAGATCAGTCAACTGAATAAAGACAATAATTCAATGGAAAACAAAACTGAACTAGAAATGGAAATCAAGTCACTGAAAAACAAGCTGAATCAAATGGACTTAGATGAAGAAAACCACAAGAGAATGTCCGAAGAGAATGAAATGCTAAAAAACGACATTGATGAGTTAAAACTAAAGACTCAAGAATATGAACAGGAAACTAAGTTAAGTCAAGAAAGAAACAATTCACTCAAGGAAGAAAACAACCAACTCCTAAGAGAAATAGAAAGAATTAAGAGTGACCTGAAAAACAAACAGGAGACCTTGGAAAAAATGACTCAAGGTTAAGAAAACTTAAATGCTGTCTTGGGAATAAAAGTAAACTTTCAAAAAGAAGGGTTAGGATACAATCCTACGGCTAAAAAGGAATTCCAAATAAAAACCGTAACTGGGATTGCTGACTCAAAAGGAAAAAGGCCCCTGATTAATCTATACCAAGATAAACAAGAGGATGTAGCTGAATGCTCCTCCAAAAGGAACAATGTCACCAAGGAAGAGAGAAATTTTAAAGAGAAAACAGTCAATCAATATAAGATTCAAAATAATAAACAAGAAACCCAAATTCACAGAAATCACCAAACAAACCAAGGACTAAACCAAGTTAAAAGACATAAATCTGGAAAACAAGATGTCTGGAGATAGGCTGGTCGACAACAGACCCTTCATCTGTCGACCAGAGGTGCTGCCAGAACAGACGCTGAGTTCTGGAGACGCGATGGTCGACCACAGACATACCAAAAGTCGACCATGGCCAGACAAGCAAACAGAAATCACAGGTTTTCTCGGGTAAAACAAAATGAAAACTTGAATACACAAAGGTGGACTCAGATTAAAGAAGCTTTAGAACAAAAGCAACCCAACCTGAACAAGTTCAGAAATAAAAATTTACACTGCTCTAACAGAATCTGGGTTCCCAAAGGATTACTGCAGCAATTTCATAATTTCACAAGCTATCTTGGACCCGGGTACCATTGGGGTCCAAAAGTTTCTGTGTAACTTGTGATGCAGGTGTGTTTGGCAGCTATACACAACAAGTGGTACTTAGATAGTGGCTGCTCAAGACATATGACAGGGGACAAGGCAAAATTCTCCGAGCTAAACTCAAAAGATGGAGGACATGTGACATTTGGAGGAAATAACAAAGGCAAGATCATTGGGAAAGGTAAGGTAGGTAAGACATCTACAAATTGCATTGAAGATGTACTGCTAGTGGATGGCCTGGAATATAATCTTCTAAGCATCAGTCAGCTATGCGACAAAGGCCATCAAGTAGTCTTTGATTCTAAGATCTGTAAAATTCTTGAACCAAATTCGGCTAAAGTTAAGTTTATGGGCAAGAGAGTAAATAATGTCTACATGATAGACTTGGATGATCCAGCCCACTCCAACTTGTGCCTCACCGCCAAGAAGGAGGACCTGACTTGGTTGTGGCACCGAAGGCTAGGGCATGTTAGCTACAGGGTGCTGCACAAATTGGTTAAGAATAAAATGGTTTCTGGTTTACCTGAAATTTCGTTTGCTCAAAATGTCAAAGTATGTGAATCATGTACCCAAGGTAAGCAAACAAGAAAATCATTCAAAGGTAGAACTGAAAGTCAATCTTCTAGACCACTAGAACTTGTGCACATGGACCTTTTTGGCCCAACAAGAACTGCTAGTCTTAGTGGTAAGAGGTACGGTTATGTACTAGTTGATGATTTCTCTAGATTCACATGGGTAATGTTTTTATCACATAAAAACGATGCCTTTCATGAATTTCAGGATTTTTACAGAAGAATGAAGCAGGATGGTAAGTCCAAAGTGTGTTCAATAATATCTGATCATGGGGGAGAATTTGAAAATTCAGAGTTTGATGAATTCTGCAGGAACAAAGGAATAAATCACAGGTTCTCCTCACCAAGGACGCCAGAGCAAAATGGAGTGGTGGAAAGAAGGAATCACACACTTGTTGAAATGGCCAGAACCTTGTTAGTTGAAGCCAATCTTCCAAGAAGATTTTGGGCTGAGGCGGTCAATACAGCATGTTATATTGTAAACAGGGCAATGGTAAGACCATCTAGTGCGAAAACTCCATATGAGGTGTTCAAAGGTAAGAAGCCATCTCTAGCTCATTTTAGGATCTTCGGTGTAAGGTGTTTTATTCATAACAATGACAAGAGATCATTGGACAAATTTGAACCAAAGAGTGACCCAGGAATCTTCTTGGGATACTCTGACCGATCAAGAGCCTATAGAGTCTACAACACCAAAGATCAGCTAGTTGAAGAATCCCCACATATCACATTTGATGAAAATAATGACTTTGACAAAACTGGACAGGTAGGCAAAGATGAAGATGGGGAATTTCTGGAAGGCAAAGAGGAACCAATGGAGACTGAAGCAGAACCAACGCAAGGTGATTCCAATGATCAACCCGAAGGAGAGATCATCCCAGGTAACAATTCTGAAAATCTGAGATTTCTCAGAGATCATCCTCTAGATAACATCATTGGAGGAATTAATGAACCGAGGAAAACTAGATCTCAGCTTAAAACAGTTGATGAATTAGATCAGCTAGCCCTTGTATCTCAAGTTGAGCCTAAAAATGTAGAGGAAGCTTTAAGAGATGAATCTTGGATAAATGCCATGCATGAAGAATTAAATCAATTTGAAAGAAATCAGGTTTGGAAACTTGTTCCCAGACCCTCATCTCATCCTGTTATTGGAACCAAATGGGTTTATAAAAATAAGCTTAATGAAGAAGGAGTTGTTATGAGGAACAAGGCTCGGTTGGTGGCTAAGGGGTATAACCAAGAATTTGGAGTTGATTTTGAAGAATCATATGCTCCAGTTGCAAGGTTAGAAGCCATTAGAATATTGTTAGCATTTGCGGCGTCCCATGGAATTAAATTGCAGCAAATGGATGTAAAAAGTGCCTTTCTAAATGGCTTTGTAAAGGAAGAAGTCTTTGTGGAACAACCCCCTGGTTTTGAAAATGATGATCTTCCTAATCATGTCTTTAAACTGCATAAGGCTTTGTATGGTTTAAAGCAGGCTCCTAGGGCATGGTACGACAGACTGAGTTCATTCCTCACCAAAAAGGGCTACACAAGAGGTAAAATTGATCAAACATTATTCTCCAAGACCCAAGGTAAGAATATACTAATTGTGCAAATCTATGTGGATGATATTGTGTTTGGATCCACTGAAGCTTCATTATGTACTGAATTTGCAAATCTAATGACCAATGAGTTTGAAATGAGTTTAATGGGTGATTTACAGTTCTTTCTTGGATTGCAGATTCTACAATGTAGAGAAGGCTACTTCATAAATCAATCCAAGTACATAAAGGAGATGCTGAAAAAGTTTGGCATGGAGAGCTGCAAACCAATAGTCACCCATGGGGACAAATGCATCATTGGAGGCTGATGTAAAAGGTAACATGGTAGATGCCAAGAAATACAGAGGTATGATCGGATCCCTACTATATTTAACTGCCTCTAGGCCAGACATTCAGTTCAGTGTATGCATGTGTGCTAGATATCAATCTAGCCCTAGAGATTCACATTTAGGGGCTGTCAAGCGTATCCTTCGTTACCTTGCCGGTACCCAAGAATTGGGTTTATGGTATCCTACTTATTGCAAACTAGATTTAATTTCATATTCAGATGCTGATTATGCTGGTTGCAAAATTGATAGGAAGAGTACTAGTGGTTATTGTCAAATATTAGGTGGATGTTTAATATCATGGGCTTCTAAAAAACAGCATTCTGTGGCACTCTCCACTGCTGAGGCTGAGTATGTCGCAGTAGGGAGCTGTGGTACACAGGTTTTGTGGATAAAACATCAACTCCAAGACTACAATGTAGATCTTGGATGTGCACCTATTTTCTGTGACAACACTAGTGCTATTAATTTGTCTAAAAACCCCATTCAACACTCTAGGACAAAACACATTGAGATCCGTCATCACTTTCTAAGAGATGAGGTCTCCAAAGGAAATTTCATGCTTCATTTTGTAGAAACTGAAAAACAACTGGCAGACATTTTCACAAAACCCCTTAACAATGACAGATTTTCAACTCTAAGAAGGGAGTTAGGAATTTGTAGAATTTCTCCTGAAAATTCTTGAAATAATCATATTCATGTGTTCACTGCATAGATTCTGTCATTTCTGTCTAAGTTATGTCAACTAGGTCTCTAGTACTGGTCAAGTTTTCGAGTTTGGAAAGTCTTGTGTCGGGTGCTACTTCAGCAAGTTCTACAGAATACTGGTTCTACGGCTCATCTCTTGTGGTCGACCACAGACAAGGCGCTGGTCGACCAAGGCATCAGGACAGGAAATAGTTAGCTCTGGGAATTCGCAGCTGTCGACCACAGGCGATCCAATGGTCGACAACAGGTTTGTCAGAACGCAGTCTTCTCAACAGGCAGGTTCTGTGTCAGCACAAAGGTCGACCACAGGCCACTCCATGGTCGACAAAGGACCTGAAAAAGGGAAATTGGATCTAATCAAGCTGCTGGCTTTGGTGGGAAATCTTCTGAACTTTTTGGTCTCTGAGCTCAGTTTTGCTTTACTCACTCATCCTTGTTCACACTTCCTATTCCTTGTGTCTCTATATCTCTTTGTGGCCAACTTATTGTTTTCTATCTTCAGCAAGGACTCACAAATTGAGGGGGAGTAAAAAGTGTAAACTCATTCCTTAATAAATCATTGAACAACCTAACCATATCTTACAAGAAAATCACCAAAGTCATCAATGAGAGTAAAGGTTAAGTGTAGTAATGAGAATTTGACCTGTACTACTGCAATAAATTCAAACCATAACTATGACTCTGACTCAAGACTATTGAGAACTTATATTTTTAGTAATGAGACTGTTTCTCTACCTGTGTCTGTGTTGGACAGTGAAAATAAAAGCTGCTATAGCATGAATGTATATGGAATACGCCATAATTCTGCCTTCTTGGTAGAGCAATGGACTGAGTTCTGAGAAACTACTGTTCTCTATCACAAAGCAAAATTGGCTGAAAAATTAAGTGGGAGACATGTATGTCATGAAGACTCAATCTACCTCTGCCACTCTCAAAATTATTAATTGGGCATCCTGAGTAACTGGGGATATTGGCGTCTGATAAACGTATATCCTCACGGATAAAAAGTGTGTCCCAGTTAAAAATGGAATGGTTAGGCATGCTAAGTAGCCGGGGTTTCTGGCGTGTAAAAAGCGTGTCTCCTCGTGTGGAAAAGCATGTGATAAACCTGACCACAGCTCTTAAATATTTCAAAACGAAAAGGCAACAAAAATGGTTGACCTAATGCACTATATGCAAATAGAGGCATAAAACACTGTTCAGCTTGTTCAGCTAGTAAAATTATCTCATGAACAATATTATAAGTTTAAGGAGCCGTGAGTAAGAAAGTGGATATGGGGAGTCAATTTATTGGGGCAATACTTTCAAATTCTTTGAACCACAAGACCCACTCGAATTTGTCACAAGGTGGTCTTTGAGAAAGGGAGGAAAGGTTACTTAAATGTCTTATTAAAGAAAGGGGGTACACTTCGATAATTTCCCAAAATATGAGTTATGCTGATTAATCGTGACCGCTCGTTCTTTGCATCGCGATGGTTCACTGTCCTCCTCAGAGGGATTGTTCAAATGATCTTCTTTTTGCTGTTGACAAAGGGGGAGAGAGAAGCTTTATGTGTCATTGTGTGTCTAGTTGTGTGTCTAGATGTGAGTCTAGATTGTCAAATTTACTTTGTCTACGTGTCCTCAGTGTCTTTATCCTTTTTTGAGTCTCTCATGTAATTAGTGCTATTGTTTTTGAAAGACACATCAAACGAATTGTCTGAATGAAATCTGTGCTATGATAGCCTTGCATGCAATATCAAATGAATTTTATAATCTGTTGTTTGTCACAATGACTCATGGTTATCATCATCAAAAAGGGGGAGAATGTTGTGCATCCCTTGGTTTTGATGATGACAATAGGATATGTTTGATTAATCAAGTTCTATCTTGTTTCATAACAAATACAAGTGGTTTGATTGTTCCTTCAAAGTATTGGACTCATTCAATTTACCTCTGATAAGTTAAGTAATTTCAGGTCCACTGAAATCCAAGTGGAATCAACAAATCAGAAGAAGTGTCAAAGGCCGCTTGTCGACCAGGGAAGTGGTTATGGTCGACCAACGAACTCAACCAGAAAAGCATCAGATCATCTGTCTTATGGAAGCATCTTGGCTGTCGACCAAAGCCCCGCCTCTGGTCGACCACAGAAAAGACAGAAGCAACAGACAGAACTGCTGGCCATCTGGAAACTGCCCCCTGTCGACCAGCGACCAGGCTGTGGTCGACCAACGGGCGACGTGAGTTTCAGCCAGAAGAACCAGCCGTCTGGGGACTGCCCATTGTCGACCAGCGACAGGGTCATGGTCGACCACGGGTTTTTATATAGTCCAAAACCGAACTCTAACCGAATTCTGTTTTGGTTCCTTAAAACCTGCAGATGGTTGTTGCAGGTTGTTGGGCTGCTCAGGAGATAAGATTCCGCACGGGAATCAAGGAAACAATCTTGCTTAGAAGTGGTCAAACTCGTTCTAACGATTGGATTTAAACCGATCCCTGTTTTCTAGCAGATTGGCGCTCGATCTGAAAATTGAGCGGGAAGAGTTTTACTCTTGATAAAAGGGCTGTATGAAAAAAAAAAAGAACACACATCACGAACAAGGAAGCGGTGAGAGAGCACGGAATAGAAGCCAAGGAAGATACACACAGAAGAGGAAGAAGGAGCTCTCCACCAATCAAAAATCTGCAGAAAGGTTAAAGGCAATCTCGTTGCTGCAGAAGGAAGACTTAGCTCAAGACTGTGTGATCTCCAGCAGCAGAACAATCGAAGGCAACTGACTGGAAGATCAACAGGGAGTCTAGGCTTCTTCATAAGCGTGATCAAGTCCCAGGCTGAACACTTATTCTTCTACACACGCCAATATTCAGTCCTGTCTTTCATCACCTGTTCTTATCATCTTTTCATTTCTGATTACAATTATTGTCAAGCTGTGAGGCAGCAGAATCAAGCTGTGTGTCAGCAGGTACAAGCTGTGTGTCAGCAGGTACAAGCTGTGTGTCAGCTATGTTTTGGTTGAGATCAGAGATTCTCATAGTGAAGCCTTGCTTGAGTTAAGCAAGGGGTGGATGTAAGTCTCAGGAAGAGACTGAACCACCTTAAAAATCCTTTCTTGTGGTGTGCTTGTGTGTGTTTGATTTCCTATACGTATGCTTGCATCTTTACTATCCGCATTAGTTCTATGATTCATTAATTACCAGTAGCTCATCTGGTCGATAGTCAGTAAATTATCAAAAAGGGGGAAAGATCTATTCACCCCCCCTCTAGATCTATTCAGTCCGTATCCAACACATAAGAAACAGAAGCATCTACCCTGACCCGAGGCACAGAAACGAAGAGACACGCATCCCGATCTGGGAGCATAAGAAGAAAGATATACTCCGCTCAAGTGGCATTTGAAGAAACAACATACCATGCCTGGGGGCACAAAAGCCGTAAAGAGATGCACCCCGGCCTCAGGGGGGCATAAGAAGCAAGAGATACACCCCCGTGCCGGGGACATATGAAGAGAAGCACTCCTCCGCCTTCAGGGGTAGAAAGAGAGAAGAATTCGCCCCCGCTATGGGGGGTATAAGAAATAAAAGACACGCCCCAAACCAGGGACATATGAAGAAGAAACATACCCCGTTTGGGGGCATAGAAGCCGTAAAGAGTATACCCCGGCTTAGGGGGGCATTTGAAGAGAACTACACCCCGCCTCGGGGGCATAAAAAAAAAACAACAAACACACCCTGGTTTGGGGACATAGAAGCCAAAAAAAATACACCCCGCCTGGGGGCACAGAAGTAAAGAGGTAAAACACACCCCTCAGGGGGGGATGCACACCAAATGAAGCTACACCCCAACCTGGGGGCACATTAAGAGAAATACACTCCAGCATGGAAGCGTTAATGAGAAAAGAAGAGCAGAAAAGAAAGAAAAAGGGGCATACCAGGCGGACGTGGTCTTCGAGCCCGCCTCATCACACAAAAGAAGAGAAGAAAAGAAAAAAAGAGTCAAGAGGCAGACGTGGTCTTCAAGCCCGCCTCATCACACAAAAGAAGAGAAGAAGAGGAGGTAAAGACACATGAGGCAGATGTGGTCTTCGAGCCCGCCTCATCACACAAAAGAAGAGAAGAAGAGGAAGAAAAGACACATGAGGCAGCCGTGGTCCCTGGACCCACCTTTTCACACAAAAGAAGAAGAGCAGAACCAAAAGAAGACACATGAGGCAGACGTGGTCTTCGAGCCCGCCTCATCACACAAAAGAAGAGAAAGAAAAGAAAGAAATGCACATGAGGCGAACATGGTCCTTGCACCTGCCTCCCTAAAAGAGAAGAATAGAAGGAAAAAAAAAGAGACATGAGGCGAACATGGTCCTTGCACCCGCCTCTCTACACAAAAGAAGAAGAGAAGAAAAGAAAGAAATGATCACGAGGTAAACATGGTCCTTGCACCTGCCTCTCCATAAAAAAGGAAGACAAGGAAAGAAAGAGCAATCATGAGGCAAACATGGTCTCTGCACCTGCCTCTCTACAAAAGAAGAATAGAAGAAAAAAAAAGACATGAGGCGAACATGGTCCTTGCACCTGCCTCTCCATAAAAGAAGAAGAGAAGAAGAGAAAGAACAGTCACGAGGCGAACATGGTCTCTGCACCTGCCTCTCCATGAAAGAAGAAGAGAAAGAACAGTCATGAGGCAGCCGTGGTCCCTGAACCCGCCTCTTCACACAAAAGAAGAGAAAGAAAAGAAAGAAATGACCACGAGGCAAGCATGATCTTTGCACCGCCTCTTCATAACAGAAGAAGAGAAGAAGAGAAAGAAGAGTCACGAGGCAGACATGGTCTTTGCACCTGTCTCCCCACACAAAAGAAGAAAAAAAAGAGACATGAGACAGACGTGATCTTCAAACCCGCCGCTTCACAAACCCTCCTCCTCGGCTCACGTATCCTACTACCTGACGCCCTTTGGCTCAGTCATTCCGGCCAAGGCCCACTGTCATGATTAATCCACCCGTCCCACCGCGCTCTCCCACATCTTTTCGGCTTTACAACCTACTCCTAACATCTCTCGGCTTGTCAGCCTGCTCCCAATATCCCTTGGCTTTTTTAGCCTACTTCCCAATATCTTCGGCTCTTGCAGCCTGCTTCCCAAAATTCGGCCTTCACGGCCTGCTTCCCAGAATTTGGCCTTCACGGCTCGCTTCCCATAATTTTGGCTTTTTAGCCTACTTCCCAATATCTTCGGCTCTTGCAGCCTGCTTCCCAGAATTCTGCCTTCACGGCCTGCTTCCCAGAATTTGGCCTTCACGGCTCGCTTCCCATGATTTCGGCTCCTGCAGCCCACATCCCAATATCTTTGGCTCTCGCAGCCTGCTTCCCAGAATTCGGCCCTTGCGGCCTGCTTCCCGAAATTCGGCCCTTGCGGCCTGCTTCCCAGAATTCGGCTCTCGTGGCCTGCTTCCCAACCTTGGCTCTTGCATCTTGCTTCCCTTTGGCTTTTATAGCCTGCTTCCCAATTCTGGCTCTCGTAGCCTGCTCCCCCAACCTTTGGCCCTTATGGCCCGCTCCCCTAATGTCCCTTGGGTTCTATAGCCTGCTTCCCTAATATCCTTTCAGCCGTTCGTGGTCTGCTTTCCTAATACCTTTACTACCACTACACTTATATGTAATAACAATATTTTCTTATGCAAAAATAAACACAAAAAATAACAAACAAACAAAAATAACAAAATAGACACAAAAAAAGAAAAAAAATAATTAAAAAAAAAGAGAATGCATGATTGCCCTGCTTGCATGGTTGCTTAATATAGAATAACACACCTCTTTGAAATTTTCTAGGACCGTGTTTCCTTGCTAAATAATATCGCTCCGATTCCGGATGCATGCGCGTCACGGCGTACGCTCGAAGGGAACCCGATTATGGCGAGTGCACACGTCAAGGGGAAGAGTCATGGCTGAATCGCTAAGCCCAACTCACAAAATAAACCTGAGGCAACGCACACACACTTAGCACTTAATGTGTTCAATAGCCTTCGACTGTAGGGATTGCCCGAATTTCTTCTTAGCACTCTACGGAGACTTGAATTCCTACACTCCCGTGAAAGGTAATCGTGAGGAAAAATCTACCTACCCCCACTGTAAAAAAAAGGAAAAAAAATGATGAAAAAAATATAGAGAGAAACGTGAATCCGAGTAGCCGGGAATCCCCACTGAAACAAATGAGGAAACTCGCGCGAAATGGTGAAGTGAATCACAATAAGGACGAACCCTAGTAGCCGGGAATTCCCATTGAGACACATGAGGAGACTCGCGTCGAACGGTGAAATTCGCTAGCAAAATAAACAGATGGGAGCTGTGTGAAGCTACCGAAAGTCGAAAGCCTGAAACCTATGTGTAGGCGCTAGAGTGATCCCCGAGTGTCACCAAGAAAACCTGCATATCCCTATGGTTAGCGCTCTTTGTTCACACATTTGCACTGCCATGCCACAGAGAATTGCCTCGGGTGAAATGCGTGAATTTAGGCTATGCATGCAAGACATGCGATATCCTCTTGACGGGTGCACCACCCCTCAATTGTGCCTCGCGGCCCGCACCGCATCTACGAATTACGGGCGATGTCCCTATCCTATCCCCTATAGGGGGAGCTGCCTTACTTATATCTATGTTAAGCCTGCTAATGAATGCTTGCATGCTTGAATAAAAAATAGATATATAATAAATAATAATAATAATAAATAATAAAAATGTGCGTATGCAATAAACTCAATTCTGGCCATCGAAGCCTACGTTCCCAGCTACGGCTCGTAGAGCGCAATCTTGGCCCCCATGGCCTACACCCTACCCTCACGGCTCGTTAATCTCCCAATTTCGGCTCTTGCAGCCTGCTTCCCAACTGTGGCTCTAGCAGCCTGCTTACCTTTGGCCTTCGCAGCCTGCTTCCCAATTCTGGCCCTCGTGGCTTGCTTCCCAATATCTTTGGCTCTTGCAGCCTGCTTACCTTTGGCCTTCGCGGCATGCTCCCCAATTCTGGCTCCCGTAGCTTGCTTCCCCGATTCGGATCTTGCAGCCCGCTTCCCAACATCCCTGGCCCTTTACGGCCTGCTTCCCAGAATCTAGCCTGCACAGCCCGCTTCCGTAACGCCAACTTTGGCCCTCGCGGCCCACTTTCCCGAGTCTGGGTTTCATAATTGATATCCCCGACGCATTTTTGAATCAACAAACTCTTCTCTCCGTCCCTTCAGACAACGAACATCTCTGTTGCTTCTGGCCTTGGCTATTTCGGCCTCACTTACTGGCTCCCGTGCCAACAGCTTTCAATTATCGGCTGCTGTGCCTACAACTCTTATATCATTGGAATCCATGCCAACAGCCACATGGAGTTCTTCAAAAAAAAAAAAAGAAGGGAAAAGAAGGGAAGAAGAGAAGAAGAAAAAACAACAACAAAAAGGGTAAAAAAAAAGAGATGACAAAAGAGAAGAAAAGAAAAAAGAGAAGAAGAGAAGAGAGAGAAGAAAAGAAAGAGGAGATAAAGAGACCAATATACAGCTTCAGTTCCCGACACCCTGTCGGCACTGGCGAAGAGACCAAGAGACAACAAACCAGGTCAGCTCCCGATGTCCTGTCGGCACTGACGAAGAGACAAAGAGACCAACAAACAGGTCAGATCCCGGCACCCTATTGGCACTGACGAAGAGACAAAGAGAACAACAAATCAGGTCAGCTCTCGACACCCTATCGGCGCTGACGAAGAGACCAAGAGATCAACAAACCAGGTCAGTTCCCGACACCCTGTCGGCACTGACGAAGAGACAAAGAGACCAACAAACCAAGTCAGATCCCGACACCCTATCAGCACTGGCGAAGAGACCAAGAGACAACAAACCAGGTCAGCTCCCGGCACCCTGTCGGCACTGACGAAGAGACCAAGAGACAACAAACCAGGTCAGATCCCAGCACCCTATCGGCACTGATGAATAGACAAAGAGAACAACAAACCAGGTCAGCTCCCGACACCCTATCGGCGCTGACGAAGAGACCAAGAGATCAACAAACCAGGTCAGTTCCCGACACCCTGTCGGCACTAATGAAGAGACAAAGAGATCAACAAACCAGGTCAGTTCCCGACACTCTGTCGGTGCTGATGAAGAGACCAAGAGATCAACAAACCAGGTCAGTTCCCGACACCCTGTCGACACTGACGAAGAGACCAAGAGAACAACAAACCAGGTCAACTCCCAACACCCTGTCGGCACTGGCGAAGAGACCAAGAGAACAACAAACCAGGTCAGTTCCCGACACCCTGTCGACACTAACGAAGAGGCCAAGAGAACAACAAACCAGGTCCGCTCCCGACACCCTGTCGGCACTGGCGAAGAGACCAAGAGAACAACAAACCAGGTCAGTTCCCGACACCCTGTCAGCACTGATGAAGAGGCCAAGAGAACAACAAATCAGGTCAGCTCCCGACGCCCTGTCGGCACTGATGAAGGGACAAAGAGATCAACAAACCAGGCCAGCTCCCGACACTTTATCGGCACCAGCAAAGAGAAAAGAGGCTAGTATACCCACGGGCACCGCCCGGCTCATACTTCGCCTACGCTACCCGTGGGTGGGGGGCATTTGTGGAAACCAGAAATTGCACATCGATATCATGCTCGGCCCGACGTCGACAACGGCGTGAAGAAGCCCCGGAGAGACTGGTCATCCGGATCCCCCCCCAATGCCCACACTACCGTGAAGCCATCTCCGGAGTCATGATAGTAAAGAGAAAACAACCACCAAGAGCTCAACAATCCACGGGCCACGGTGAAAATCAAACGGGCCATGACTCATGCTCACAACGGACTCAGAACGGGCTCAGAAATGCACCCGATGTGGCCTTCAGCGGCACACCCTTGGCCTTCAGCGGCACGCCCATTTGGCCTTCAGGGGCACGCCCATTTGGCCTTCAGCGGCACGCCCATTTGGCCTCTAGCGGCACGCCCATTTGGCCTTCAGCGGCACGCCCATTTGGGGCTTCAGCGGCACACCCATTTGGCCTGGCCTCCAGCGGCACGCCCATTTGGGGCTTCAGCGGCACGCCCATTTGGCCTTCAGCGGCACGCCCATTTGGGGCTTCAGCGGCACGCCCATTTGGCCTGGCCTCCAGCGGCACGCCCATTTGGGGCTTCAGCGGCACGCCCATTTGGCCTTCAGCGGCACGCCCATTTGGGGCTTCAGCGGCAGGCCCATTTGGCCTCCAGCGGCACGCCCATTTGGGGCTCCAGCGGCACGCCCATTTGGGGCTTCAGCGGCACGCCCAGCGTGAAGGCATTTCAACGGAACGACGTGACGCCCATGCCCTACGTATCCTTGGCGCACAGCGAGCCGTCCGAGGTGTCAACCAGAGGTTGGGCCACGCAGGCTACTCCTCCTGCCACCCAGGACAAGGGAGTCAACTCCCATTGAATGCACTTGGGGCGCTTCCCGCCTTCGACGTCTCCGCCGTGTGGGGTATAAAACCCCTCTTCGCTGTGAACAAAAGGAGGGGAGAGGCATACAGAGACAGACGGATATACGCAGAAGAAGAGGAGAGGAAAAGAGAAGAAGAGGAAGAGAAGAAGAGGAAGAGAAGGAGAGAAGAGGAAGAGGAGGGGAGGCTCTCCCTCCCTCCCCCGTTGCTCCGTCCACCGCAACCCGAGCGAAGAGAAGAAGAGGAAGAAGAGGGGAGGCTCCGGCTTCCCCCCGTTGCCGTCTCGTCCACCACCGCCGTCCACGCAAAGAAGAAGAGATGGAAAAGAGAGAAGAGAAGAAGAGAGGAGTGAGGTCTGGGAGGGGAGGAGCCCATGCTCCGTTCCCCTTCCCCCTCGTATTTTTATTTCCTTTATTTCTTCTTCCTTTTTTTGCTGTTGTCCCCCCTTTTATTTCTCCCTGTGATGTATTGGCCCTTTGTGACCTTTTCTTTCCATGAATGAAAATCCCTTTTGTTGGGTGTCCTGCTACCGTGCTCGATTCATGCGTCTGAACCCTTCTCCCCCTCTGTCTTGGCCCTCTTCATGAGACCCTTGGCCTTCACCGTTTGTTTCGCCTACCTTGCTCGCCGTTTACGCCTCTGGCGACGCACTCTTTTTGGTGCCCCAGCAGCACACTCTTGAAGTGCCCCAGCGGCACACCCCAGCCCAGCCCCAGCGGCACGCCCTTGGGCATCCCCAGTGGCACGCCTCTGGCGAGCTTCAGCGGCACGCCCACGAGGCTCTTTGCCGACACGCTCCCGCCGCCTTCAGCGGCACACTCTCTCTCCCCCTTCAGCGGCACGCTTGAAGCCTTCAGCGGTACGCCCTGGCTAGGCCCTTCGCCGGCACGCCCTCTCTTGCCTTCCTTGTCCGGCACACCCTTCCTTCTTGCCTAGGATACCCCCCTAGCCAGTCCTAGAATAGTCTTCCATTCGTCGTTCCTTCCAAGTTTTCCGAGGCTTTATTAAGGTGTTGCGCTCTCGGGCGCCCACCTCCAGTTGTCAGGCTCCGCCACTCCTTGTGGGCGCGTTCCCTGTATCTCCCTTTGTTGTGCCCCTGTGGTTATTTGAGTTTCATATGGTCACTTGGGTCATTCGACATCATTCTATGGTCATATGTGTTCTGTGATATTCTTGGTTTTGATAATGGCTAAACACTATTCGTCATTGTTGCTTTTCACTCTTATATGACTGACATATGTTCTGTTGTGTTTATGACAGATATGCACATGAAAGCTCAATGTTGCGCCCTCGCACGCGGATCGACCTGCGCGGTCAGGTCGCGGGGATCGACCTGCCCGGTCAGGTCGCGGGGGTCAAGGGGGCAGCGCCCCTTGCGGGGGTTACAAAATTTAGAAATGCTCAAAGCATATTCTATGTTGATTTCAATCCCAAAATACATGAAATTGATGAGGACATGAATATCTTGACTTACGAACATGTTTCATTAGTCTAACACTTCATTTTTGCAGGTATAGGTATTTCCGGTCGACCTACACATCTTGGCCGGTCGACCAGATTTGCCAGAGCCTAAGAATTCCACGTTTTACAGGTTTCGGTCGACCGCCCCTGCCTTTCCGGTCGACCGGTTCTTCCAGAAACGAAACACTCCAGGAATTACAGATTTCGGTCGACCGCCCCTACTTTTTCGGTCGACCGGTTTTCCCAGAACTGAAATGTTGACATTGTTACAGGTTTCGGTCGACCGCCCCCAGGCGTCCGGTCGACCGATTTTGCCAGAGCCGAAACGTTCTGTCTGCAGCAAGTTCCGGTCGACCGGCCCATGAATTCCGGTCGACCGCCAGCCCCGAGCCTTCATTTTTGACTTTGTTTCCAACTTCGAAAAGGGCCATTCAACCTTGATTTGTTTAATCCTAAAGTCACCTAATCACCCACAAATTGTGGATCTGGTCTGAGGCTTGTCTATAGACCATTCAAGGTCTATAAAATCAATACAAGAGGGTTGAAACCCTAATGCTTGAAGGGGTTACAAGGGAGGCTGCTAGAGTGTGTTCAAGGGAGAGGAATTCGGAGCACTGTAGCAGTGAACAGTACTCCGTGAAGAAGGTCTTCATCCTCAAGTGTTCAAGCTCTTGAAGTGGAGATCAAGATCAAGGCCAAGAGAAGAGAAAGCTGCATCCTCCATCCTCTTCATCATCTCAAGGGGATCCATTGAAGCTCACTATCAAGGGAAATCATCTTCATCCATTCAAGTTCTTTCAAGTTCATTCAAGGTGATATTTCAAGCATTCAAACTCCTAGAAGCTAAAGAAGCAATCAAGATTCAAGGTAGCTTCATCATCTCCTTCATTCATTCAAAGACAATCAAAGAGAAGATCAAGAGAGAAGAATTGAAGGAAGAGGTACTGTTCACGTGAACAGTACTCCGTGAAGAACATTCATCCAATCAAGGGTGAATCAAGAAGATTGAGTTGAAGCCAAGAGGAGCCTTGTTGCTGATCAACATTCCATACAAGGGCCAATTCATTTTCACTCATAACTCAATCTCTTGTCTTAGTTCATTCACATTTGTTTTCCTTTCAATATTGATTAAACATTGAAGTTGTGATTCGTCCCTACCGTTGGTTAGTAGGAAGGCAATCGGAGGTGTTTCCGATCTGCGGTGTTGACGTCCCTACCGTTGGTTAGTAGGAAGGCAATCGGTGGTTTCCGATTTGCGGGTTGGTGCGCTGCACAAGTGAAGCCTCACCGGGTTTTGGTGAGGGGTGGACGTAGGGCTGAGGATTCAGTCCGAACCACCTTAAAAATCCTATCTAGTGTGGTTTGCTTGTGTGATTGATTCGTTCTAGGTGCATGCTTAGGATCAAATTATTATATATCTTGCTTATCTTGCTAAGTGAATCATAGCATTCTTGGAAGCCAGTTTCTATTCCGCTGCAATTTATTTTAACTAGCTGTTTAGAGGGCCGTATTGCGAAAAGTGGGGCTGATCTATTCACCCCTCCCCTCTAGATCCGCTGTCCACTACACAACACCCTTATGCTCGGGTTAAGGGGAGATGCTACCGAATTTTCGTTAGAAACGATAACACATTAACAGACCAAAGGAAGCAACAAACAAATGGAACAACCACACCTTAAAAAGGACTAAAAGAAGCAACAAACAAATAATAAAAAAAAGAACAATGGTAAAACGCTTTAACCGAGGCAAGGGAACCGTAATCAACTCAAAGAGAGCTGAATCAAATAACGACTAAGCAACTCGAACATCCGTCCTCAGGAGAGAAAGAATGGACGATTAATCAAGAGAAGAAAAGAAGAAACCCATGCAAAACTTAATAAAATCAAGAGAGAAAAGAAAAGAAGAAAAGAAAAGCCTTAAGAGAAATAGAGAAGCGGACTCCCATGCCCCTCGCCGGTACACCTCTAGCCACTCTTGGCCGGCACGCTCTTCGCCGGCATAGCCCCCAGGCCCTTCGCCGATACACCCTCTAGCCGCCCTTCACCGGCACACTCGGCCAGGCCCTTCGCCGGCACGCCTCTGGCCCCTTTGCCGGCACGCCTGGCCAGGCCTTCGCTGACACACCCTCCTTGGTGCCTCCCCCGGTACACTTCCTGTGAACCCTTCAACGGCACACTCCTTCGGCCCTTCAGCGGTACGCTCTTGCCACCCCTCAGCGGCACGCTGCCTAGCCACCCTTCCCCGGCACGCGCCCATGGCCTTCGTCGGTACGCTCTTTTGGTGCCCATTGTCAGCACAATCCAGCCCTCCCTTTTGCCGGCACACCCTCCATGGCCCCTAGCCGACACACCTTGCCATCCCCTCGCCGGTACACCCGCTCGCGCCTTCGCCGGCACGCACGCCAGCCTGCCCCTTCAGCGGTACGCTCCCCTGGCCCTCAGCGGTACACTCCCCTGGCGGCCTTCAGCGGTGCGCCTTTCCTGGCCCTCAGCGGCACACTCCCTTGACCCAGCGGTACACCAGAAATAATGATAATAATAAAGATAATAAGCTAAAATAAAACATAATAAATAAACAAATAATGATACAAAAAGAAATAAAATAATAATAACAGCAAACTCAAAAGAAGAGGGAGAAATAATAACAAACAATAATGATAATAATAACAATAAACAATAACAAATTAAAAAAAGATGAATAAGCAAATAAGAATAATAAAGAAATAAGTAATAATAATAATAAGCTTAAAAATAATAATAATAATAATAAATAGATAAATAAATGATAACAAAAATGAATGAATAATAATAACAAACTCGATAAGAATGATAAATAAATAAAAGATAACCAAAATACATAATAATAACAAACTTAACAAAACACGACAAGCAAATGAATGATAATAAAACGAACACAAAAAAAATAATAACAAGCCTAATAATAACAATAGCAAATGAATAAATCACAAGAAAAATGAATAAATAGTAATAAAGAATTCACTCAAAGATACATAAAAATGAACAAATGATAATGATAACGTTTCTTAAATAATAATAAAATAATGGGATCCGCTTCGCAGCCCCGTCTCTCCCATGACCCGGTGCCAAAGGAACAATGATGTCGCCCTTCTAGGTTGGGCCTGAGTCTTGGGAATTATCCCGAAATGGCCATAGCCCGACCTCGCCTCGGGTTGATATTCCGATTAAACCGGACTTATTTCTCCGGTCGGATCCCTTCCGAGCCGCTACTAAAATTGCCGCACGTTCGGCAGACATTTGAACGGATTCACCTCGATTCCCGCCGCGTTCTTATTACGGACCTACGTCCGAACATGAAAAGGCACGTGAGCGACCTGCATAGCCGGTGGCTCCTACCCCGATATGGTTGTGAGCCGGCATTGCTCCGGGCCAATAGCTCATCAATCCCGACCTGTTCCTATCGGGATTCGTTCCCGCCCTTCCATTGAAATTACCGTAAACTCAGCATATATTTGTACGGGGTTGTCCCTGCCTGCGTCGCACTTTCAATATGGGCCCTTGCCCGAACATGAAAAGGTCGGCAAGTGACCGACAGAAATCTGAATAGAACGAGATGGCTCCTGTCACCCCCGGACTCCTTCCATGGGAATATCAATAAGACCTCCGTGGGCCACACTCGGACCTCGGGCCACAGCCCGCTCCTTTCGAACACGTTTTCGGTTCTAGAGTCTAGTCCCGGGACTCTCCCCCGTTGCCCTCCGGCACCGGAAATATTAATGATGCCCGCGCAAGCCTCGTTCGGACCATGGGAGGCGCCCCCGGTATGGTCCTGACTCGATCTCGCACCGGGCCAATAGATTCATTGGTTTTCGGCTACAATAACCGAGATTCAACCGAATGTTTTCAGTGTCTCAGAATAATAAACTTGCCGTATCCCGGCATGTATATGTTCTAGGTCCTCCTGCGATGATTACAATATTCTTGAGCCGGACTCTCGTCTGAATATTAAATGGTCTCCCGAATGACCGACATGTTTCGAACGCCCGCTTCTCCGGACACAGGGCTTTTCAGCCGATTCAAGGGATATTCCCTCGTTTCCCCTTAGCACCGAAAATACTAATGCCGCTCATGCAAGTCTTGTTTCGACCGCGGGGGGGCCCACCGCAGTATGGTCGCAGCTTGCTCTTGCACCGGGTCAACAGATTTACCGATTTTCGAAAGCTCTAACCGAGGTTTAGCCGAATGTTTTCCGTTCTTCTGAACAATAAATTACCATATCCTGGCATACATATGCTCTGGTCTTCCCATGACAATCGCACTCTTCCCGAGACAGACACTTGTCTGAACATTAAATGGTCAGCGCATGACCGACATGATCCCAAATGATTTTCTTCTCGCCCTCGCGTGAGGATCTCAATACCTCGTAATAGACTTTTCATGCAATTAATCTCTTGGCCATAAGGCCCTAAATCTCGGCGATTAATCAAGGGTGTTCCCTCGTACGGGGGATGTAAATGACGTCGTTACCTTTATGGCGCGGCGGGTTTTGGTCCCGACACGAACCACACAATCGTCTGAAGAAGTCAGATCAAGCGCACCATGGGCTCTTCGGAGCCCGAATAAATTGTCACTTCGGTGACTGGCACGCCCACGCACTCAATAAACGAATAAACTAATAAGAGAATAATAGGTAAAAAAAAAAGTGCATCCACACTCACCTGGTAAACAAAATCACAAACAAGTCAGCAACCTCAGTCCGCCAGACGCGAGACAAAATTGGAGACAACTCCCCTCAGAATGGCTCGGCACTTACCAGAGCCGTCCTAGGTGGCCGCAGGTTCTTGCTCCTCGATGGGGGTGAGCACCTCATCTCTTGCCTCGGGAGGGGCCATGGCCCCCGGCATCCCCGCCATCTTTACATAAAGTACATGGCTATGTCAATTTCCACAAGCAAGCACGGCCATAAACAAAACATTTCCAGTCCCAGGGGCTCTACCTGGCTATATTTCCTCAGAGGCCTTCCATGACTCAAAGTCAGGGAACGTCCTGGCATTGGGGCTAGTCTCATCCATCATGTGGAGAGTCTCCTCGATGTCGAAGTTGCACTCGACCTCTTCCTCTAGCAAAGGATCAGCCTCCAGGGGCGGTGAAAAAGCCACCTCCACCCCAGTCGCTAGCTGAGCTGCAAGAAAACCAGTCAAACAATGCAAGGTTAGTCAACCATGATGGCTAAACCGACAAAGGACAAAGGGTGGGCGTGGCGCTTACTCAAAGCTGATTCTGCCTCTATATGCTCATCTGCCCTGAGTCCTTGAGAGGACTCACCAGCCTCCACTGCTCCGACATTCACCCGGGGTCGCTTCTGCCTATGCTAAAGACCCCCGTCCCCGCTCCAAGAAGATGCCTCCGCGGGGGGATGATCTTCCCCTCCTGGGGAACCAGCCAAAGAAATACACCAATAGACAACATCTCAGTCATACACACAAAAGAGTAAGGTTGAGACAATATACTAAAGAAAGTGTCTCACCTGAAGCCATACAGGGAGTCAACGGCAATGGAAACAGTTACTCCGGCTTCAATCCCAGCACTCGGGTAGCCTTTGCAACTGCCTCCTTGACATCTCTCAGCGTGTAGGCATGCTCGATATGAGAGACGAACTCTACCGGTCCGGTCGACCCAATCGCACGAGCAATGTGATGCCTCCAATCGCTGATGGTAGTGTCAGCAAAGCTCTCCTCCGGGATCACCCTGTCCAGAGAACCCTTCTTCCCAAAGCCGCAGTCGGCTTGGAGCTGGGTCCACCAAGTCCTCGGCATCCTCGACCGTGATGCCCTAATACCAGCACCCGCAGGCGCCGCCTACACAAACCTCAGGGGCTTGAGGGCCCCACTATAACCCCGCGATGATGAAGAAGCCCGGCCACCTCGGGGACACTGCTATGCAAGTCGCTCCACATCCCGATGGATTTGGGAGAAGTAAGTCCTCAAGTACTCATCATCTAGCATGATAGGAGGCTGATACTCTCGCAGAAGCCGGCTCTCCTCAGCCTTTCAGATCGTCGAAGCCTTTTGGTATAGATGGCTATGCTCGAACCACCACCTGGCGTAATGGAAGTCAAACCTCTCCCGGCGGTCTAACCCCAGTGTCGACAACCGCTCCGGCTCCCTGCGGTAATAAAAGTCCCACCAAGCAGCTATTAACAGGTGGCTGTCCCGACCCTTATACAACCGGCTCGCCAAAGGGAACTTTTAGTTTGGCCGAATCGCCTGGTCGTACCCAAAATTCTGAGCAAACCGGTGTGAGTAGTAAGGCTCCAGATGCTCCTAGCGGATCGGTGCAGCGTCAACACCGCCGGCCAGGTGTTGATCACCCACTCAGTGTACACCGTAGTATCTAACTCCTGCTGATGTAGTAGGGCGCAGGCCGCCCCGTCACTCGACGACACCAGAACCGGGTGAAAGTCCCTCGACGCATAGTCAAATGGGAGCCCATCCTCCCCTCTGCCAGGCAAGTAAGATAGATCCCTCCTAGCTCCCTCCAGCTGCGCCATGGCATCTCCATCTGGCTGGCCCGTGAAGCTGAACAGCAAAGGGGCCGCTGGGTTCGCCACCGTCACCCGCATCACCAGCCCAGGGAACAGTAAACTGGCCCACACGCTGAGGTAGTGGGTCGGCAGAAGCAAGCTCCGCTCGTGTGGTGCAGGATGTGCTGACAATGCTCCAAGCCCATGGTAGATGTTGCCCAGTGCCGCTAGAGCAAACACCAGCCTACGATCCTCTACCAATAAGCACGCGGGCCACAGTAGCTCGACCCTCAAAAGACTATCCTCCCCATGGGAGACCACAAATGTCGCCAGCCAATATGTCAAATAGGCAGCTAGATGAGTCACATCTGGCAGTCCATGGGGGTTCCACCCCTCTCGCGGTGCATATATATATCTAGAGTAGGTCCTGAACCGTAGCTCCACCTCAATATAGTCCTGCCAGGGGGTCTGAGCTTGCGAAAACTCGTGGTAGAAACAAAATGGCCCGTTGTAGAAATGACGGACCCACACCTTCAAAGGCACCCTGGGAGCCTGTGCAGCCTTCTCTCTCCCTGCCAAAGCCAGGTCTCTCCAAGTCTCTAGCAAATGCCTGTAACTGTGGGGAACCCAGTATTGACCCTGCCCATCAGTGTGACTATGATGGAGGTCGTCCAGCACCACCTCCTCACACCCCTCTCCGCTGATCGGCAAGCCAGAAATCTGGAATAGAGACCACAAGTCTAAGGAGGTCTTCCCCTCTACTGTCGCCACAGTGTTCCACCGGCGGTTGAAGCACTCCACCAGTGCCTGAAGCAACCCCATATAGCAAGGGTACCCGTACAGTGTCGTTGTCACTGCGTATCTGATCCCGGCCTGGTCCAGAAGCACCCTATAGTGGTGCTCAATCCCCATCAGCCACTCGGTCATCCCCTGATGGTATATGTGTGAAGCGATCACTGCCCAGTGACCGTACCAGCTCACGACCATCTGCCGAAGAATGCCATCCAGCAGGCTATGGTCGTCATATCGTTCACTAGCAAATTGCAGCCCTGACGACTCCAACACCAGCCCCATGGTCCCCTCGGTCTCGACCCGGTGGTGGCCATGCATATCCCAAGAAGCGGGACCCAGTGCTCCAACACGGACACCAAACCGGTCCGCTCTGCTAAAAAAACCCAGACACTCGGCGCTAGGAAACTGGCGCTGCCTCCAGAAATCTGTAGAGAAGCTCAGGAAGCTGTAGAAGGTGACCCCATGCAGGTTGTCCTGCCCAACAGAACAGCCCGCTCCAATCGACGGCGCTCTCCAGTAACACAAGGGTCTCCGTCTTCCATACGGAGCAGGATAAAACTCTTGATGAACTCAAACAGGTGCCATTCTAGCGGAAACTCCATCGAGTAGCCTCCCACATGGTCGTAGGTGTAAATCTTTCCAGTATCTGAAATCCTGCCCAGCTCCATGGTCCCTACTCGATCTGCCCCCTCTCCAACGGGGCCCTCAGCCACCATCGAACGCCCAAGGTCAAGCTGGCCCAGACTGGCCACAATGATGACGGGCGGACCCAAAGGGGGCAAGGGTCGCCCAGTCCTCCTCACCCAACGGTCCTCCTCACGGGCCACGCGCCTCGGAACCCGGTCATCCCTACTGAATCTCGCCATAGCTGCAAAATAATTACACAAAATGGTAAGCATACGGGGATCAACATACACAACAATGCCAGCAAAAGTGCATACGATGTGCCAAAATGCAACTACAACAACCCAAAATGAGGAGCTCACGGGCCGCCCGCCCTCGTCTCAGCCTCTGACGCATACCCCGTGGGGGGCATTTGTTGTACCCAGACATTTTCCCAGCACAAATATTAAGAAATGAGGGTTCGGGAATTTCCTCGAACACCTTTAAGGCGTGGGCTACCCAGCCCGTTCCTATAGCTCACCGGGCCCAATCAAGGGTCCCAACCGGCTAGCCGTGACTCACGGCAACGTCAACGATCAATCGGGGTCACCCCCGATCACTCAGCTTGCGGGTTACCCACCTTCAACACAGCCACCCGGGCCAACCCGGGGGCTCCCAAACTACAAGCCACGACATGTGGCACCAAGCAACGAGGTCGGGACCTACCCCCAAGTCACCTCTCTCCATCCCTCTAAGATCAAAGGAAGATTCATCTTGGTCAATCGCAGGCTTTAGAAGCTCACATCACCCTTATGCGGCCCATACACGTGTATCGGGAATTTCCACGAACACCTTGCGGGTGCGCGTACTGTAGTAGATATAGAGGGGGGGTGAATAGATCTTTTCCCTTAAAAATTAACGAAATTAGATGAGAGAAGTGGAATACAAAATTTACCAAATCTCGATAGCCAAGGTGATCACAAAGTTATCAGCTCAGAGATCAATATCAGTAAGCAGCACAAAGTTATCAATTCAGATATCAATATCAATAAGCAGAGATATCAGTATATATAGTAACTGACTTAATTGCTAATTGATCTTTTGCACATCAATGAACTAGAAGAGGTACTTGGCGGAGATTCAACTCTAGGAGACGCCTCACGCAAGATCGTCCACCTTCCAGGTAGGCTTGACCTACCCTTTGTGTGGCGCCTTTTTATATACCTTTTTCTAGCTCTCAAATGAGCAAGAGATACAGCAATTAATTCATACAACTAAGCAGAGAATAATGCAGCGATTACACAAACAATTGCAACCATGGACACAAGAGATTTTAGGTGGTTCGATCTCCTTCAGAGATCTACATCCACCCCTTACTAAAATGAGTAATGCTTCACTGCTGAGCTTTACAGCTTGCTACCGCTGATCCACAGCTTTGGGGAACAAGTTCCCTACAGACGCTGAGCTTTACAGCTTGAGCCAACCAGAGGATTCTTCCTCTGCTACTGGGCAATACGGCTTAGCCAACCGCTGACATACAACTTTAACAATCCGCTGACATACAACTTGAGTAAACAAAGGTTTGTAAAAGCAAATGAAGAAAACTAAGAAGACAAGAGAATGTAGCTCTGAACTGAGCGAATGAAGCTCTAAATTGAGCATACTGGTTCTGGTTTTGAACCAGGAACCAGGAACATAAAACACATTCACTCACTTAACTCCAACGCACTGCTCTTCCTCAATTCAATCATTTCTCTTTCGAACTGATCGGCCTCACTCAGGAATCTTCTTGCTGGATGCTTACCTTTCTTCTCTGCTTCACTCAGGAATCTTCTTGTTGGATGCTTACCTTTCTTCTCTGCTTCACTCATCAAACTAAGCGTTCGCCCCTTCTTTTATATCCTCCAGGAGATGGGCACGTGGTCGCCACATTTCTCGCTCAATTTTCAAGCCAGATCTGATCCGAACTTGTCCACATGTTATCATCACTAAGCTTTTGCTTTCCACGTGGCAGAATCCTCTGCTATGCACCTTCCCTCGGATCACATGTCAGTCACTAATGATAGTACACGTGACTGTATCAAGATGCTGGGCTTTACTGCTTCATGTGCTTGAATTGTTCGATCCTAGTTCAATTCATAAGTCCCTGTTATGAGATAGAGGGTATTTAATCAAACACTTGATAATCAAGAAAAACTATAATAATGACAATATGATTCATGGTTTATGAGAGTGATTATATTATAATATAAATGAAACCATGAAGATAAAGAGTTACAGGACATATAGGTTTAATACATCAAGCTCATGTGCTCTCAATGACCTGAATGCATAAGCCATATGTATGCTAGCATAGACTTTTCATGCGTGAACCACTGGGCTAGCACAGACTTGACATACGTGAAACAATGGGCTTAGCACAGACTTAATGGTGTCATAGCAAATGTGCTCAGACCTGTCCTAGCAGATGTGCTCAGACCTCAAATCGCATGTCTACAGTCATTAAACACAATGTGCACTGACTTGTGTGTGCACGATGCAGGATGTGCATCGACCTGATGCTATCCTAGAAAATATGCTCTGACTTGTCCTAGCAAATGTGCTCAGACCTATAGCAAGCCTAAGGTAAGTGTGCATAGATGTTATTTGAAGACATGCAAAAGTGCTCGGACTTTGCAATGAGCCTGAAGTGAATGTGCATCAACGCTAACAAGCCTATCACCAAATGTGCACCGACGTTGACAAGGCTATTACCAAATGTGCACCGACGCTATTTGAAGACAGGCAAACTTGCACTGACTTGGTCTCGCAGCAAAATATATGCACCGACCTTCGGTCTACTGAAGGTGCAACTAGCACCGACCTTGGGTCTGTAGAAGGTGCAACTAGCACCGACCTTGATGAGTCGTGCACAGACCTGAACATTAACATGTACAAACTTTGTGAGCATATATGCATAGACTATTCGTGCAGTTCCACAGGAACCTGCATCAACCTCATTTCCTTAAATATGCAAACATGTTTAGACTTTGAACGGGATATGCTCTGACCTTGTATGGCCTAAGACTGACTATGCACCGACTTCATTTTGCACAAGATAGAATGTGGATCGACCTGCCCACACATGTAGAAAACATGCATCGACCTCTGTTATGCATGATTCAAAGTATGCACTGACCTGTATGAAGACTGAGACATATGTGCACAGAATATGCTACACATGCACTGACTCCAGCTAAGCAAAGCGATACTACCATAGACTAGCATTGACCTATTCTATACTAACATGATAGATCTTGCATGCACAATGCTTTAACTAACACAAATGCATAAAATGTCTTGGCAGCCATTCTTACTAAAACAATTTCATCAAAATAGGAAGTGCTACAGGAGTCAACACAAAGTCAACTAAACTGATGTCAATCATTCAAATCACACAGACTCCTAACAGAAATTATGTTCAGAGGAGTTAGACCATTCTTCTCCAGACATCATCAAATCAGGAGAGACAACAATCTCCCCCATTTTGATGATGGCAACAGTTTATATTAGATGTATTTTGATGAAAAACATTCAGTTCAAATATACAGTTATTAAACATGCAATGCAAGTTAATGCAGATGAATATGCAACACAATGCCAAATGCCAATGCTACTGCCAAATGCCAAATGACCTATGCTACACAATACCAAATACCAAAGTCTGAAACCAAAATATAGACAAGACAACTCTCTCCCCCTTTGACATCAGCAAATAGGAAGGGTGGTAGATAAAGAGTAGTCTTAGAAATGGTCTCCCCCTTTTACTATGACAGATATACACTCCCCCTTCTAATGTAATCTCCTCCTTTGACAACAACAAGGAAGAAAAATTGTCAAAAGGATAATAACTTAGAGAAGTGGAAGTGGAACTATGTCAACAGAGAGAAGTCTGACTGATAGCCTATTTAATAGTTCAGAACTAAGCATTACAAAGCTCTGAGTCTTTAGATATATGAATCAATGCAGTGTATTCTTGATAGATTTCTGGTTTAAAGGTGATAAAACTTAGAATCCATATACTTCATTCATTGGATAAGTTTGTTGTTCTTGATAATATCAATAAACCAGTATCACATTAATCATGTGAGAATTGTTTAACTGTATCTTACTCTCGAAAAATTAGTGATAATCTTTGGGAGTGACCAAGGTATGTATTGAAGTTAAACAATATGACACATCTGAATTTTATTTGAGGAACAATATTTTAACTATATGAACCTAGTAGTTTGAGGCACTTCATGACATAAGTGTTTTTCATTTCTTTGATGGAGCACTTAGTTTCTTAGTGCTTAGTATTTTTATCATATGATCAGAGATAACCTGAGCCACTTCATGACTTAAGTATTCTCCATTTCTTTGATGGAGCACTCAGTTTCTCGGTGTTTACTCAGTCATTGCTCTGCCATTTTTATTTTTCATACGATTGGTTTACTGTCCGTTTTATTTTTCAGAGAGACTTGTTTAAAGACAATACACAGACTCAGTTTTCTCTACCAAGATTTCATCAATTTAGCAGATTTTAGATACAAGAAAACCTTTATCAAGCATGTAATGAGATAAGGGTTTGTGGTTGTGTGAGGGATGGCAGAGGGAACTTAGTACTGGCTTTTGCCCATTATTATGGTTTTGGTAACAGCTTGGTGGCGGAAACTAGAGCCTTATGTGATGGTCTCCGCTTGGTCAGGGAGCACGGTCTATCTTTGACAGGCATTCGCACTGACTCTGCTGTGTTAGGGACTTCTTTTACATCCGACAGTGCACCATCTTGGAGATGCTTGCGGTGGTGGCGCAAAATCCATGCTTCATTGCAGCAAATGGGGCTTCATGTCACACATGTCTACCAAGAAGCTAACAGACTGGCTGATGCTTTAGCATCTCATGCCTGCCTCAGCAGCAATAACTTTGTTTTCCATTCAGCGCGAGACCTCCCAAGGGCTTGCGTGGGGACTCTTGTCTGCGACCGTATGGGTCTCTTTTCAATCAGATTGTAGTGTGTAGGGTTTTGGCTTGGCTTTTATATGGGCCAAGGCCAACTCTGTCTCTTTTTAGGGATATGCCCCGGTGGTCCCTGTACATAATTTTGCAGTAATAACATTTATCTAGCCTGTCAGGTGTGTAGAGGTGGAGCGATCTACTTACCCCCTCCTTGAGGGGGTGAGCGCTCTCCCTCTCCACTGTTAAGTATTTTATTCAAAAAAAAAAAACAAGGGTTGAGAGTGATTATCAGTTATCAACATTCCTATTTACTGAATGCAGTCTTTTGATTCTAAAGATTATAAAATTTAAACCATCAGTTCATTCAAGAATCAAGCAAGATTCATATAATAGAAGATGTCTGATTTCTATTGCTTAAAATTTTGAACTTATTATCAGACTGCTATTATGTCAGAACTCAAGTTATGGAATGATGATATGAGAGCTCACAGAATTTGTATCGGAACCAGCAAGTTGTATGAGAGAGAAATAAAGTCTGAACTCCAAAGGGGTTGGAGTGGAGGAGATCTGAGTGACAGACATATAGACATGCTCAATACTCCCCTTGACACTTTGCAGCAAGCATAGAAATTCTCTTATTCTTATAAAGCTCCCCTTATCTATATGCATCTTTATTTAATCATTCAGCCACAGTTATGCATGCATGCAATCACCTGTCCTACATACATGATTGTACATAAATTTAGATGCGAATGCATGACATGTAGTGAAGTCCAATTAGAAATGAGACTCTAGACACAATAATATGATATGAAATGAAATGCAGTGCTGAGACAAACTCTTGATTTAGGGTACTAGGTGAAGGTTAATCCTCAACACATGGTATGGACTTTCAGACAAACTGAATTTGTCCTTCCATCTCATATCATTTGATATACCTCTGAAATCAAGATAACAAATGTATGATATCAATCAAGTATTCACAAGACAAGGTCTAAACCTTTATTCAGTAGCAATGAATAGTCAATCATTAAATCATTCTTAATCTAATCAGGTCATTTATTCAGTTCAGTTAATTGAACCTAATCTTATTCAGAGAAATTATTCAAACATGGATTTTCAGGCAGACAAATCATGTGTCGATTTTAGTCAGATCAACAGATTTATTCCAAGACAGACAGACATGAATTCATAAATCATATCAGAAGCTTTATTCAAAAATGAAATTGAGATTAATTATCATGCTGAAATTGACATAAACCTAATTCTCTTCTTAGGAATTGAAATCTCTCATTACCCAGAGGTTTAGTAAATATATCAGCTATCTATTTTTCAGATTCAATGAAATGTAATTCAATTTCATTTTTATTTACCTCATCTCTAAGAAAATGGTGTTTGATTTCTATGTGCTTAGTCCTAGAGTGATGAACAGGATTTTTAATGAGAGATATAGCACTAGTATTATCACATAAAATTGGAATGCATCCCAATTTTATTTGATAATCAATAAGTTGGGGCTTGATCCAGAGTACCTGGGTTGCACAATTCCCAGCTGCAGAATATTCTGCTTCAGCCGTAGATAGAGCAACAATGTGTTGCTTTTTAGAAACCCATGACACCAGACAACCACCTAGGTAATGGCAATACCCACTAGTGCTTTTCCTATCTATCCTACACCCTACATAGTCTGCATCAGTGTAGGCTATGAGATCTAGCTCACACTTAGCAAGATACCAAAGTCCTAGTTCTAGGGTGCCTGATAGATACCTAAAAATCCTCTTAACGGCACTCAGATGTGACTCTTTAGGACTAGCCTGAAACCTAGCACATAAACACACTGAGAACTGAATATCAGGCCTATGTTGTGAGGTAAAGAAGGGATCCGATCATACCTCTGTATAACTTTGGATCTACTGATTTACCTTCTGGGTCACCATCAAGGCTGGTTGAGGTGCCCATGGGTGCAGCTATTGCCTTGAGATTTTCCATTTGATACTTTTTCAGCAGGTCCTTTATGTACTTTGACTAATTGATGAAGCTTCCTTCAGATGTCTGAATAACCTGCATACCTAAAAAGAATTTCAATTCACCCATTAAGCTCATCTCAAATTCATTTGTCATTAAAGTAGAGAATTCCTCACACATGGTTGGTTTAGTTGAACTAAATACTATATCATCTACATAAATTTGTGCAATAAGAATATCTTTGTTGCTTACCTTTGTGAATAATGTCTGGTCAACTTCACCTCTAGAAAAACCCTTACCAGTGAGGAAGGAACTCAGCCTGTCATACCAGGCCCTGGGTGCTTGTTTCAGTCCATATAAAGTCTTGTCTAGCTTATACACATGATCTGGGAAATCAAGACATTCAAAGCATTGAGGTTGTTTAAAAAATACATCCTCCTTTATTCGACCATTCAAAAAAGTAGATTTAACATCCATCTGCTGCAATTTTATTCCTAGGCTACATGTAAAAGCTAGAAGAATTCTGATAGCCTCTAACCTGGCGACAGGAGCAAAAGACTCCTCAAAGTCTACCCCATACTTCTGGTTGTACCCCTGTGCAACTAGCCTAGCTTTATTGCTAACTATCTTTCCCTGCTCATCTGTTTTATTTCTGAAAACCCATTTAGTGCCTATAATTGAGCCATGAGTAGGTTTTGGAACTAGGTGCCATACCTTGTTCCTTTCAAATTGGTTCAATTCCTCATGCATGGCATTTATCCAATGTTCATCTTGTAATGCACTATTTATGTCCTTGGGTTCTATCTGTGAGACTAGAGCAAAAGAATTTAATTCATTGTCTATTCTAAAGTGTGATCTAGTTTTAGGGGGATCATTCAAATTAGCAATAATATATTCAAGAGGGTGATCTCTAAGAACTCTAATATTGGTAAGATGATTACTTGTTTCGGCATTTACCTCCCCCTGACCTCTAGACCCACTTGTCTCACCTCCTTCTGCTGGTTCAGGTTTTCTCTTACTGTATTCTCTAGAATATTATCATCAAATTTGTCCCTGCAAAAACCAGTTTCAGAATTATTTAAAAATTCATCAAAGACAACATGTGGTGATTCTTCAACAATTTTAGAGTTTAGATTGTAAATTCTATAAGCTCTAGATTTGTCAGAGTAACTTAGAACTATCCCAGGTTCACTTTTAGGTTCGAATTTTTCAAGATCTCTCTTGGAATTTATATGAATAAAACACTTGCAACCAAAAACCTTAAGATGTGCTATTGAAGGTTTCTTACCTTTTAAAATTTCATAAGGAGTTTTGTGAGTAGAAGGTCTTACCATGGCCCTGTTGATGATATAACATGATGTGTTCACTGTCTCGGCCCAAAACCTTCTAGGTAGATTACCTTCTGCCAGCATTATCCTTGCCATTTCAACCAAAGTTCTGTTTCTCCTTTCTACTACTCCATTTTGCTCTAGAGTCCTTGGAGAAGAGAACTTGTGGTTGATTCCATTGTTCCTGTAGAAATCACTAAATTGTGAGTTTTCAAACTCACCACCATGGTCAGACAATATATTCAGAATTGAGTGCTCACCACCCTGATTTATTTTATAGTAAAACTCTTCAAATTCAGCAAATGCATCATGTTCTTGTGCTAAGAAGAATACCCATGTAAACCTAGAGAAGTCATCTATCAACACATAGCCATATCTCTTACCAAATAAGATGGCTGATCTAGATGGTCCAAATAAATCTATATGAACCAGCTCAAATAGTTTTGAGGACATGCTTTCAGTTCTGAGTTTAAATGACTTGCTAGTTTGCTTTCCTTGAATACACACTTCACAGATTTTGTCATTTTTCTTAAATGTATTTTCAGGGAGGCCTTTAACCATGTTGTGTTTATTCAGTTTGTGCAGCACAGTATAGCTAGCATGACCCAGCCTGTGGTGCCAAAGACTGGCTGTGTCATCCTTGCTAACTGTGAGACATAGACTTGAATGTGCTTTATTATCTAAATCTACCATGTAGATATTATTGACCCTCTTACTAATGAATTTAACAGTTTTGGAATTTGGTTCAAAAATTATACATGCAATAAAATCAAATACAACTGTATGCCCTTTATCACACAGTTGGCTAATACTAAGAAGGTTATAGGCAAGTTCTTCAACTAATAAAACTTTCTTAATGCAGCAAGAAGAGTTCTTACCTACTTTACCTGTTCCAATAATTCTGCCCTTGGTATTACCTCCAAAAGTAACATGACCACCATTCTTTTCATCTATCATGCAGGATTTTTCCTTGTCCCCGGTCATGTGTCTCGAGCAGCCACTATCGAGATACCACTTATTTTGTCTGGCTGCCAGGCATACCTGCAAGCAGAATCAAGTAGAAAATTTTGGAACCCAAGTCTGTTTGGGCCCCAAATAAACATTCATCTCATGCAAACATGATACAAGTTGTTTTGGTAACCACACTTGATTTTGTTTCTTCACAGCAGGTGTAGAGCTCTTGATATTCAGCTTGGTCTATTTTTTCTTGTTATCTCTAATTTTATGAAATTGGGTTTGAGGTGTTCCACTTTTCTTTTTAAGCTCATTCTGGAATTGTCTTTGCCAGTTACCAGTCCAATGGGCATTGGAAGTAGCATGTACATAGGGAACTCTGGACTGATTGGGCATGAATTTGGCAAGGCCATGAAAGCTCTATCTTCTAGGAGTTTTGTGCCAGGGATGCACATAAGAATTCAAATAATGAGTTCTATACCTTGATCTAGTATAGAAATTTCTTTGGTCTTTCCTATCAAAGTAGTGGTGATAAGAGTTTTGAAATGAAGAATGGGGTGAGCCATTATGATAGGAACTTTCATCTGAGTTTCCTCTTCTAAGACTATAAGTGCCAAAAACATTGAACCCAGAATGCATAAAGGTGGGTGCAGGTTTGAAATTGCCTTGACCTTTCTGTTGAAACTGAGCTACTTTGGCCTTGGGGCTTCTCTGAGTTTTTGTTTCAGCTCCCTGACCCCTAATCTAAGCTCTGGTCTGAGGTGTGGTGGTGTATGAACATGATTCCTTGGACATCTTTATCTTCTCTTTTCCCTTGTCCTTGACACTGGGCTTAGTTTTCTTAACATTTTCAATCTATTTTTCTTTCTGGATTTGTTCAGATGCCATCTTTATTAAGGGATGTGATGTTCTCTTTTCAACCACAAAAGAGATGGTTCTGACATCAAAACTTTTTTGATTAGATGGATTAAAGCCCAATCCTTCCTTCCTAAAATTAACTATAGTTCCCAAGATAGCATTAAGATTTTCTGAACCCTATGTCATTTTTTCTAGGGTTTTCTATTTTTCTTGGTTTTCATTTTCCAAACTTTCGATGACCTTTTTCAGATCCGAATTCACTCCATTGACAACCTCATATTTTTCAGTGATTATTCCAGTTTGGTCTCTACATTCTTGCAACTTTATTTTGATCTCATCAATGAAGTTTTCTAGTTCTTCATTTTCAATTTTCAGATCATTCAAAAGAATTTTATCTTTTTCAATTTTATCAAGAGAGTTTTTCAGTTTGAGATTTTCCATTTCCAAACATGAAATTTTACCACTTAGAGTAGTATCTTGAGCTAATGAAGTAATTTTCCTTTTCAGATGCCTATTTTCTTTACGTACTTCATAATATTTATCAAGCAGTTCAGTATATGCATCTTCCCAATCACTGTGAGAGAAATTATCGAAAGGAGAGATTACCTCATCATTTTCTTCATCACTTTTGGCCATGAGACAGCTTGTCTTCCTTCTCACTTTCAGAGGAGCTACTTTTACTTTCTTCCTCCTCGTCGCTCTAGGTACTCACCATGGCCTTCGCTTTGTTGCTCTTCTTTCTATGAACTTTTTCTTTCAGCTTAGGACATTCTGCCTTGAGATGTCCTGCCTTCCTGCAATTATAACAAACAATTCCATCATATTTCTTAGCAGGATCAGATTTATGTTTTGACTATTTCTTTCCTGAATAATGTCTTCTTCTATTCCCTTTCCTTTCCTTTATAAGAATTCTTCTAAAACTCCTGGTTAGCATAGCAAAAGGATCTTGATCATCTCCAGAGCTGCTGGAAGTATTCTCAATAGATGACTCCTTGTTACTTGAAGTAACCTTAAGAGCCAGGGGTTTTCTTTTCTTCTCGGGCTCCTCAATATTTTTCAGATTTATCTCATATGCCATGAGAGAGCCTATAAGTTCATCCACGGTAGTAGCAGTAAGGTTCTTAGACTCCTCCATGACAGTGGCCTTAGTGTGCCAGATAAGTGTCAAGGACCTAAGGACTTTCCTGACAAGCTCATATTCAGTGTAAGTCTTACCCAAACTCCTTAAGCTGTTAATGATTACCATGAACTGAGCAAACATTTCAGAGATGGACTCATCATGATTCATTCTGAAGGCTTCGTACTCAGTCATTTGCATATTGACCTTAGTTTCTCTAACCTGAGACGTTCCCTCATAAATAACCTCTAATTTATCCCACATTTCCTTGGCGGTAGTGCAAGAAGATACTCTAGAAAACTCGGTGGGATGATGAGCACACTGCATGGCATTTACATCGCTCCAATTCAAGGTGCACCTACAGATCTGCTCCTTAGTGATGTGACACAACCTAGGACTTACCAAGCAAGCACAATTGGCATTCCAAACGGACCGATAACGGCGACCGCTCACCCGATGCTCACCATGACCCGGGGTAACTTGGCAATGCCAAGTGGAGGATGTGAGGGTTGGGCCCTTACTGGTAGAGGGCCAGCAAGGCCAAGGAATGTTCTCCCAAGGGTATGGCTGCACAATTCAAGGGAGCCGACGTTGTGCCAAGGGCACGGGTTCACTCCTCTCACCACAGTGATCGCTTGAAGCAAAGGAACTTAAGGATCGAGCTCTCACTCTCACGGCCAGCTGAACTATGAACTAATATTGAAAGAACAAGCACAAAATTAGAGCTAGGTTGGAGCACTTACATGATCGGTTTGAAGAAACCGGTCCCGCTCGGAGACGAGGGCGAGCGGGGAATCGTGGGTTCCCCACACGCCGTGCCGAAGAAGCTTGACCTGTTTAAGTGTTACAACACTACACCTCTCGCAGGAGGAGAATCTTGGGGTGGGGACAAATTGTTATTACATCTAAAACCACCTCCACACAGGGAGGGGCCTTCAGCAGGCCAAGCGGGGTGGGGCGAAATCGAGCTAGAAGCTAACAAGGGAGTCGATGTCGATTCTGTCCGCTTCCTGCCCTTCAGGACAGACAGTTGCATAACTTGATGCTGCGACCACTCCCGATTTTTTTTGATGATGAAACCAGTTGAAATTTCTTCGTATCTGGATCGGGATAACGCCTGAACTTTGTTGATTTCTCTTGTCATAGGTGCTGGTCAGAGCAGAAGCTCGAACAGGGTGGCAGGTCTTCAGTTCTGACTACTTCAGGTTCACAATAGCAGGAAGAAGCAGTTGCTACAAGCGCTTCAGAGCTCAGAATCAGGCACCGCCAGAGTCGTTGGAACCGTCAGTGAGTCCTATTCGAAGCTCAACCAACGGGGATGCCAAACGTTGTTGGAGTAGACCGGTAGAGCTCGAACAATGAGGAGGGGTCAGAGCAGACTATCAGGAAGCAGAACCGCACACCCGGAGGAAGAAAATGAGAACTCTTGATTCCGGGCGCAAAACAGAGCTCCGCTTATTGATTCTGGAAGTAGACTTGTCGAAGAAGCTCCCGGCCAAGCCTTGCCTACAGATCTTTAAGAGAGTGGTCGTGGTAGCTTCAAGAGTCAGCTTGAGGTTGCTCTTCAGGGAGGAAGTGCGCAGTCGGGGAAGATCGACTGCTCAGGACAGCCCCAAACTCAGAATGGGATGAGACCACCGCCGTTGTGAAGAGGACGGAGAGATGCTTCCAACGGTACCTCTTGGGACTCTAGGGACAATGGGATGAAGTCAGAGCTGACTCTGAAATTTGCTGGTACTCTGCTGCCTGCGAACTGAGAACTGTAGGTTGAAGATGATGGGGGGAAATGGGGTATATGGGAGGGGAAATGGGGGTGGATGAGTGTGGGGAGAACCCTAGCTGTGAGGGGGTCTGGGAGGGGGTGTTCCAAGGTGTGGGAAGGGGAGAATGGGGGCTAGAATGGGGTGTTTACAGTGGGTGAGAGAGGAGCTGCGAATTTGGGATGGTGGGTGAGAGGGAAGGAGAGATCTATCTCCAAGGTTTGAAAGTGGACTAAAGGGGTGATTAATGGGGGCTTTGGGGATGGGAAGGGTTGTATTGGGGAAGGGAAGGGGTGCTTAGGGAGTGGAGAAGTCTCCCTTGGGAGATGAGAGGGTGCTTAGGGAAAGGGATTGGGTAGTTGGTGGTTGGGTGGTGGAGTATGGATTGGTGGAGAGTCTCTTGGGACTAGGGGTGGAGTAATGAGGGTTGGGGGTAGTTGGAATGACCTTAATGGAGGGGGGGAGGAGAGAGAAAGGTGGTTGGGAGGGGAGGAGTGAGAAAGGGGTGTAGGTTTTAGAGAGTGAAAGTGGAGGAGAGAGAAAATGACTTTCTAGAGAGAGGGGTAGAGAGAGAGGGGGGTAGGGGCTTCTCACCCACTCAATTGTCTTCTCACCAAAAGAAGAAGATTTAAGTCGGACACTAAAGAATTGAACTTTTCATTCATTCATTAACTTCAAATGGGGGGGAATGGGGTCCTATATATAGGCAACCCACATTTTATAAAAAGTCCATGACTCTTGCTACAAAGATAAATAACCAAGGGGGTTGGGGGCACCCTTGGGCCTAGCCCAATGAATTGGGCCCAATAGCTAATCAAATCAACCTAATGACACTCAAACTTAGGGGAATAAATTAAAGGCCTAGGGACATGACTCAAATAAAAGGGAAAATACATCAAATGAATCAAATAAAAATTACATAAGACTCAAAATTAAATAACTAGACCATGTCGGATGCAACCGGGGCGAGGAGACGAGCTGTTAACGTGGGCATGGGAGGTGATGTCCCCATCATACTCCCGGGGTGCGGAGAACTCGACTCCGTCGAGTAAGTGTCCTTCCCTCCTCGGAGGGTGTAGAAGTGGTACTGCTCACAAGTCTTCCGAATGAGAGCGATCCATCCACCTGCTGAGATAGCGCTCATATACTCTGCTCCTGGTGGTAGTGACATGTTCATCCAATATTCGTTCAATGCGCTCACACTGGGCTCTCTTGGCTGGTGGTCACTCCTCACAGGTGGGTGCTCTCTCAATAGGAGGAATAGGCTCAATATTCTCACTGGGTACCACCGTGGGTCCCTTATATGGCACTAGGTCGGCTACATTGAATGTGGGACTCACTCCATACTCCTCGAAAAGATCTAACTCATAGGCATTAGTGCCAAGGCATCTCAGAACCTGGAAGGGACCAGCCCCACGAGGCCTCAATTTCGAGATGGCTCCTGGGGAGAGTCTCTCTATCCTCACCATCACAAAGTCACCCACGTGGAATTCTTGGTGACGTCGATGAGAGTCGGCTTACCTTTTATAAGTCTCATTCTTTTTGCTGATGTGCTTGCTAAGGTTTTCATGCAATTTTGTGAATGCTGACATTCTAAGGGTGATGGGTGGACCTGGGTAACCAAAAGTAGACCAATCATGCTTTGATGCCAAGAAGACTTTGATGGAATTAGGATGGCCGGGACAACCATATGTGGACTTATCATGCAATGCTGTCATGTAGACTTTGGTGGGCCTAGGTGGGCCGGGGCACCCGTAGGTGAACCTATCATGCAAAGTGGTGATGAATGTCGGGGAACCCGGACATCCGTAGATGCTTTTGACATGTGTATGACCAATGTTAAATGAGGGAGGGTCGATACACCCGAATATGAACCAATCATGCATCCTACTTGACATGTGGGTGATATGAACGAGTGGACCCGACTTATGACTCATGCCAAGTGGTGTTGTACGCCAAGACTTATGCACTCTTGTGCCAAAGAGGTCTCATATGTGTGGGCTTTTGGACTTCCATTGGAATGGGTCAAAGAGGTCTAGGAAGGTAGATATCAGGAAGTGGGGCACTTCCTCGATCCCTAGGCGTAGATTGCCCATAGTCATGGCTCCCATGGTGTAACCCGGGTCTAGGATGGGGTGGATTGGGTCAAAGATGGTGGGTTGGGATAGGGAAAGGTAGGTGGTGGTTAAGGTGATTGGGTCACACGGGTTCCTTGACTCCCATTGGAATGGATCATAGGGATCATAAAATGGGTTACCAAGAGGGAGGGGCCTTATGTCCTCAAGATCCTCAAATGGTGGTGGGTCATCCTCCTCTAATGAAATAATTGGGTCGAAGTTCTTGGTGAGTGGGTTGGCCATGAGGGGAGGGCTTGGCTTTCTACCTGATATAAGAAGCTCCAAATTGAGGAGAAGGTCAGGCTCATCGGGTGTGGGGAGGAATAGAAGGAGGTCGCTAGTGTAGCAACCAATGGTGCAAACCGAGGTGATAGACCCGATGCATAGGTGTAGGAGGCCAAGGCTCCTAGGTTGTTCAGCCATAGGGGTCAACATGCTAGTGAACTCAATTTACCATGCTAAGCCCTTGAGAAGGTCCCCTAAGGTTTCCACTTGGTAAGATGATTGGATGGTGATATGATAGGAGAAGAAGGGCACTATGGGAAGGTTTTGCTTCATGGGAGGGAAATCGTGGGTTGTGATCTCTCTTATTGGGCTCTCCTTTAGCCAACTAATAATGGGTTATCCTAAGATGAGCTCCGCCCCAACTAGAGAGGGTGGTGTAAGGTAAAGACCATCGTGTGAGGTTTCTTCTTCAACTTGGACATGGATTTCCTCCAAGGTGGGGAGTGGTTTTGGAGTAGTCACCACTATGGTGTCAGGTATGGGTTCCTCCGCCAAAGAGGTAAGAGGGTATTTTGGGGTTGGGGTGGTGATGGTTGGTGTATATTGCACCTGGGGTGGAGGGTAAAGGAAAACTGGATTTGGGATAGGGAGGGGAAGTAGTGGAGGCCTAAGACATGGGAGTTTTGGGGGAGGGAGTGGGAGATGGGTTGGTTGGGGTGGCTTGGGTTGGTCGGTCTTGGGGGAAGTGTCTCTTATAAGGGAAGATGGAGGGGTAGTGGTGGGGACCAAGGGGGCTTGTGGAGTATGGGTTTTGTAAAGAATTGTGGGTTGGGGGATGGTTGCCATCGTGGGCCTAGGTGGAGGGGTGGACACGGGGTCCACGTGGGTTTGAATGGTGAGAATGAGGTGAGTGGTGGTCCTTATTGGGGAAACTGGGTCGGTTAGGGGTCTCTTCCCCTTGGGATCAGCCGGTTGTGGAGGGGTAGAAGTGGGGGCCAATTGGGTTTAGATAGTGAGGTTTGTGGAAGGGGGTTTTGGTTGGGGTGTGGGGATCCTCATGGGGTTAGGTGGGGAGGTGGATGCTTGGATTAGTTGGGTCTTAAGGGATAGGATTTGGTGGCGAAGTGTAGTGGTGATGGTTGAGAGGGAATTTGTTGGGAGTGGTGGGGGAGGAGGCCTAAAGGTAGTCTCAAGTTGGCCGGGTGGGGATGGAGGTGTGGTAGTGCTCCACGGGCTAGGGGTGTTTGAGTAGGAGGGGTGGGAATATTTGGGGATGTAGATCTTCCTAACTTCCTCCTTCATATCATCCCATGAAGAAATGGGCTCTTGCCTCCTAACCCTTCTTAATCCCTCTATGTGTTCCCACTTACTCTTGGCTTGACCCCGAAATCGTCCCTTGGCCTTGCGGACTCTCGCGGGTCCATATACCCAAGTCTTTTCAAAGTACCTTTCCATGGTAGCCTTCCACCTAACATAATCACTAGAGCATGATCCCTCAAAGGTAATATCGTCATCTAGAATGTAGTCCATGGGTGGTGAGTAGGTTAAGTAGGACGTGGCCATGATGATCGGGGGGGGGGGGGGGGTAAATGCAAGGGTCGGACTGATGATGACTCCAATGCAAGCGTGCCCTAGGACTTGACTTGTAGAGATAAGTCAATGACTTGCTCTAATACCAATTGATGTGACACAACCTAGGACTTACCAAGCAAGTACAATTGGCATTCCAAACGGACCGATAACAGAGACCGCTCACCCGATGCTCACCATGACCCGGGGTAACTTGGCAATGCCAAGTGGAGGATGTGAGGGCTGGGCCGTTGTTGGTAGAGGGCCAGCAAGGCCAAGGAATGTTCTCCTAAGGGTATGGCTGCCCAATTCAAGGGAGCCGATGTTGTGCCAAGGGCACGGGTACACTCCTCTCACCACGGTGATCGCTTGAAGCAAAGGAACTTAAGGATCGAGCTCTCACTCTCACAGCCAGTGGAACTATGAACTAATATTGAAAGAACAAGCACAAAATTAGAGCTATGTTAGAGCACTTACTCGACCGGTTTGAAGAAACCGGTCCCGCTCGGAGACGAGGGCGAGCGGGGAAGCGTGGATTCCCCACACGCCGCGCCGGAGAAGCTTGACATGTTTAAGTGTTACAACACTACACCTCTAGCAGGAGGGGGATCTTGGGGTGGGGAAAAATTGTTATTACATCTAAAACTACCTCCACACAGGGAGGGGCCTTCAGCCGGCCAAGCGGGGTGGGGCGAAATTGAGCTAGAAGCAAACAAGGGAGTCGATGCCGATTCTGTCTGCTTCCTGTGCTTCAGGACAGACAGTTGGATAACTTGACGCTGCGACCACTCCTAATTTTTTTTTATGACGAAACCAGTTGTAATTTCTTCGTAGCTGGATCGGGATGATGCCTGAATTTTTTTGATTTCTCTGGTCACAGTTGCTGGTCGGGGCAGAAGCTCGAATAGGGTGGCAGGTCTTCAGTTCTGACTACTTTAGGTTCACAACAGTAGGAAGAAGCGGTTGCCACAAGCGCTTCAGAGCACAGAATCAGGCACCGTCAAAGTCGTTGGAACTGTCGGTGAGTCCTCTTCGAAGTGAAACCAACGGGGATGCCAAACGTTATCGGAGTAGCCCGGTAGAGCTCGAACAATGAGGGGGGGTCGGAGCAGACTGTCAGGAAGTAGAACCGCACACCCAGAGGAAGAAAATGATAACTCTTGATTCCGAGTGCAAAAGAGAGCTCCGCTTCTTGATTCTGGAAGTAGACTTGTCGAAGAAGCTCCCGGCCAAGTCTCGTCTCCAGATCTTCAAGAGAGTGGTCGTGGTAGCTTCAGGAGTCAGCTTCAGGTTGCTCTTCAGGGAGGAAGTGCGCAGTCGGGGAAGATCGACTGCTCAGGACGGCCCCGAACTCAGAATGGGATGAGACCACCGCCGTTGCGAAGAGGATGGAGAGACGCTTCCAACGATACCTCTTAGGACTCTAGGGACACTGGGATAAAGTCAGAGCTGACTCTGCAAGTACCTGGTACTCTGCTGCCTGCGAACTGAGAACTGTAGGTTGAAGATAATGGGGGGAAATGGGGTATATGGGAGGGGAAATGGGGGTGGATGAGTGTGGGGAGAACCCTAGCTGTGAGGGGGTCTGGGAGGGGGTGTTCCAAGGTGTGGGAAGGGGAGAATGGGGGCTAAAATGGGGTGTTTACAGTGGGTGAGAGAGGAGCTGCGAATTTGGGATGGTGGGTGAGAGGGAAGGAGAGATCTATCTCCAAGGTTTGAAAGTGGACTAAAGGGGTGATTAATGGGGGCTTTGGGGATGGGAAGGGTTATATTGGGGAAGGGAAGGGGTGCTTAGGGAGTGGAGAAGTCTCCCTTGGGAGATGAGAGGGTGCTTAGGGAAGGGGATTGGGTAGTTGGTGGTTGGGTGGTGGAGTATGGATTGGTGGAGGGTCTCTTGTGACTAGGGGTGGAGTAATGAGGGTTGGGGGTAGTTGGAATGACCTTAATGTAGGGGGGAGGAGAGAGAAAGGTGGTTGGGAGGGGAGGAGAGAGAAAGGGGCACAGGTTTTAGAGAGAGAAAGTGGTGGAGAGAGAAAGTGGAGGAGAGAGAAAATGACTTTCTAGAGACAGGGGTAGAGAGAGAGGGGGGTAGGGGCTTCTCACCCACTCAATTGGCTTCTCACCAAAAGAAGAAGATTTGAGTTGGACACTAGAGAATTCAAATTTTCATTCATTCATTAACTTTAAATGGGGGGGAATGGGGTCCTATATATAGGCAACCCACATTTTACAAAAAGTCCCTGACTCTTCCTATAAAGACAAATAACCAAGGGGGTAGGGGGCGCCCTTGGGCCTAGCCCAAATAATTGGGCCCAATAGCTAATCAAATCAACATAATGACACTCAAACTTAAGGGAATAAACAAAAGACCTTGGGACATGACTCAAATAAAAGGGAAAATACATCAAATGACTCAAATAAAAATTACATAAGACTCAAAATTAAATAACTAGACCATGCCGGATGCAACCGGAGCGAGGAGACGAGCTGTGAACGTGGGCATGGGAGGTGATGTCCCCATCACTTAGTCTAGACTTCCTCATCAGGGGGAAGTTCAAAAGAACCGTTACTAACAATCTTCCATATCTTATAGTCCTTGGCTCTCAGAAAAACCTGCATTCTACTTTTCCAATAAGGATAGTTCGAGCCATCAAAGTATGGTGGCATGGGGGTCGAGTGACCCTCAGCAGTTAACCCTCTAGAATCCATATCTAACCTCTCTAGGATGTGAAGCCTTTAATAGAGAGTTAGGCTCTGATACCAAGTGTAGTAGATATAGAGGGGGGGTGAATATATCTTTTCCCTTAAAAATTAACGAAATTAGATGAGACAAGCGGAATACAAAATTTACCAAATCTCGATAGCCAAGGTGATCACAAAGTTATCAGCTCAGAGATCAATATCAGTAAGCAGCACAAAGTTATCAATTCAGAGATCAATATCAATAAGCAGAGATATCAGTATATTTAGTAACTGACTTAATTGCTAATTGATCTTTTGCACATCAATGAACTAGAAGAGGTACTTGGCGAAGGTTCGACTCTAGGAGACTCCTCACGCTAGATTGTCCACCTTCTAGGTAAGCTTGACCTACCCTTTGTGTTACGCCTTTTTATACACCTTTTTCTAGCTCTCAAATGAGCAAGATATGCAGTAATTAATTCATACAACTAAGTAGAGAATAATGCAGCGATCACACAAACAATTGCAACCACGGACACAAGAGATTTTAGGTGGTTCGATCTCCTTCAGAGATCTACATCCACCCCTTACTCAAATGAGTAAGTCTTCACTGCTGAGCTTTACAGCTTGCTACCGCTGATCCACAACTTTGGGGAACAAGTTCACTACAGACGCTGAGCTTTACAGCTTGAGCCAACCAGAGGATTCTTCCTCTGCTGCTGGGCAATACAGCTTAGCCAACCGCTGACATACAGCTTTAACAATCCGCTGACTTACAGCTTGAGTAAACAAAGGTTTGTAAAAGCAAATGAAGAAAACTAAGAAGACAAGAGAATGTAGCTCTGAACTAAGTGAATGTAGCTCTAAATCGAGCAGACTGGTTCTGGTTTTGAACTAGGAACCAGGAACATAAAACACATTCACTCACTTAACTCTAACACACTGCTCTTCCTCAATTCAATCATTTCTCATTCAAACTGATCGACTTCACTCAAGAATCTTCTTGCTAGATGCTTAACTTTCTTCTCTACTTCACTCAGGAATCTTCTTGTTGGATGCTTACCTTTCTTCTCTGCTTCACTCATCGAATTGAGCGTTCACCCCTTCTTTTATATCCTCCAGGAGATGGGCGCGTGGTCGCCACATTTCCCGCTCAATTTTGAAGCCATATCTGATCCGAACTTGTCCACGTGTTATCATCACTAAGCTTTTGCTTTCCACATGGTAGAATCCTCTGCTATGCGCCTTCCCTCGGATCACGTGTCAGTCACTAATCATAGTACACGTGACTGTATCAAGATGCTGGGCTTTACTGCTTCCTGGGCTTGAATTGTTCGATCCTGGTTCAATTCAAAAGTCCATGTTATCAGATAGAGAGTATTTAATCAAACACTTGATAATCAAGAAAAACTGTAATAATGACAATATGATTCATGGTTTATGAGAGTGATTATATTATAATATAAATGAAACCATGAAGGCAAAGAGTTACAGGACATATATGTTTAATATGTCAAGCTCATGTGCTCTCAATGACCTGAATGCATAAGCCATATGTATGCTAGCATAGACTTTTCATGCGTGAACCACTGGGCTAGCACAGACTTGACATACGTGAAACACTGGGCTTAGCATAGACTTAATGGTGTCATAGCAAATGTGCTCAGACCTGTCCTAGCAGATGTGCTCGGACCTCAAATCGCATGTCTACAGTCATTGCACATAATGTGCACTGACTTGTGTGTGCACGATGCAGGATGTGCATCGACCTGATGCTATCCTAGAAAATATGCTCTGACTTGGCCTAGCAAATGTGCTCAGACGTATAGCAAGCCTAAGGTAAGTGTGCATCGACGTTATTTGAAGACATGCAAAAGTGCTCGAACTTTGCAATGAGCCTGAAGTGAATGTGCATCGACGCTAACAAGCCTATCACCAAATGTGCACCGACGCAGACAAGGCTATTACCAAATGTGCATTGACACTATTTGAAGACAGGCAAACTTGCACCAACTTGGTCTCGCAGCAAAATATATGCACCGACCTTCGGTCTGCTGAAGGTGCAACTAGCACCGGCCTTGGGTATGTAGAAGGTGCAACTAGCATCGACCATGATGAGTCGTGCACAGACCTGAACAGTAACATGTACAAACTTTGTGAGCATATATGCATAGACTATTCGTGCAGTTCCACAGGAACCTACACTGACCTCATTTACTTAAATATGCAAACATGCTCAGACTTTGAACGGGATATGCGCTGACCTTGTATGGCCTAAGACTGACTATGCACCGACTTCATTTTGCACAAGATAGAATGTGCATCGACCTGCCCACACATGTAGAAAACCTGCACCGACCTCTGTTATGCACGATTCAAAGTATGCACTGACCTGTATGAAGACTGAGACATATGTGCACCGACTATGCTACACATGCACCGACTCTAGCTAAGCAATGCGATACCTGCATAGACTAGCATCGACCTATTCTATACTAACATGATAGATCTTGCATGCAGAATGCTTTAACTAACACAAATGCATAAAATGTCTTGGCAGTCATTCTTACTAAAACAATTTCATCAAAATAGGATGTGCTACAGGAGTCAACACAAAGTCAACTAAATTGATGGCAATCATTAAAAACACACAGACTCTTAACAAAAATTATGTTCAGAGGAGTTAGACCATTCTTCTCCAGACATCATCAAATCAGGAGACACAACACGTACCCCAACCGTTCTACAACAAGCTGAAAGCCAACCCGCGACTCTAGCACTCCAGCCATGTTTTATGACAACCCTCCAGCAAGTCGGGGCCACCCCCGACCCTCAGATATGCAGCGATGAGCCGTTTATCTTCAGCTCCCGGACTAACCCGGGGCTACCCGCCAACCCGCCTTACAACGTGGCATACGCCACGAAGGCAAGGCTTACACGCCCAAAGTGACTTCTCTCAATTCCTGCAAGCTTTCACCCTCAGCCTAAGGCCAAATCAAAGGCCCGCCAGATAGCTACCCGAGCCGTTCAACAACCTGAGCTATGTCGGGAATTCCCTCAAACACCTTGCGAGCGGTAGCGATAGCACGACAACGACAAGCCCCCATGGGCCAATTCCAGCATCTCGGAGCACCCCATCCTCCAAAGGACAATCCCAGATAACAACGAAAGACCCCCAGGGCCACCCCTAGTGGTCGCGGCTCACCCCGGGGGGAGTTCGCCACTGGCGCGGCCGCGCACTAGGGAGGGCGAACTCCCTTGGGAGTCACGCCCTCCTCCTAGCCTGAGGGCCCCGCTACCATTCTCCAGTCCTAGTCCCGTGCAAGATCGATCGGCGTACCTGTGTGCAGAAGGATTCGTGAAGACGGAGCCTCGGGATCACACGATCGGCGTACCCGTGTGGGTATGAATGAGACTTATGTGGATCAACATAGTTGTGTGTGATACAATTCATGAATGTTAAGATATGAATGGATGCACTATTATAGGTGATGAGAGCATAGATATTAATAGGATTTTTTTAAAAAAAGAAAACATATTACTACATTGTTTATTAATCGACGTTAAAATATTTTCCTACATTTTTTAAAAAGTGATGTTAATCCCTATTCATATATTTCTTTTACTACGTGGCCAAAAGTAATACTTACGTTTTTAGAAACGTAGGTACAATCTCTTATATGCGTGTGTATATATATTTTTATCCTACGCTTTTGCTAGACTATTCCTACGCTTTCCAAGCGTAGGTATAGGTCGATATCTACCTACGCTTTTTACTAGACTATTCCTACGCTTTGAAAGCGTAGGGATAGGTCGAACTATACCTACGTTTCATAGAAATGTGGGTATAACCTATAGTCACACGGGGAAGCGTCACGCTTTGAAAGCGTGGCAAGCAAACGTGGCTAAAGGCTTTACCTACATTTTTTTTGGACTTATACCTACGTTTTTTAAACGTAGTTAAAGGTCAATTTTCTTGTAGTGACACGAGTCAATCTTCTCGATCCATGCACGCTAGCAACCAGCCTCCCAGTCTAAGCCTCGCATCCTTCGTTCTTTGCGGTCACGCTGAGTCAATGTGGGTCCAAAAGAAGTAAAAAAAACCAGGTTTTATAGAGTGGGGGGGCTCTCTCTCTTTGACCCACGTAAACCCCCCCTGGGGGGGTTAGGCGGACCAGACCCAACCCCAAGGCTGGTCCACCTAAACCCCAGCTATAGCAAAAAAAAATGTTTTTTTAATTAAAAAAACCCAGCCCAAAGCTAGTCCGTCTTAACCCCCTGGGAGGGGGTTTAGGCAGACCAAACCTGGGGGCGCCCAAAGCCAGTCCGCCTTAACCCCCTAGGAGGGGGTTTAGGCGGACCAGACCTACCCCCAGGCCTGGTCCACCTAAACTCCAGCCACTAATAAAAAAAAGTTATTTAATGACAAAACCCCAGCCCCAGTCCTCGTAAAGCCCCCTAGGAGGGGGTTTAGGCGGACCAGACCCCGCCCTTGGGCTGGTCGTCCTAAACCCCCCTCCCCCACTCTGAAAACAAAAAAAAAACATATTTTTAAGGGTTTACGCGGACCAGGTTCTACCCTCAACCTGGTCCACCTAAACCCCCCTGACCCTTCGTATTCACTTATAAAACCCCCCTTGGATGCTCAAGGGGTATAGAGGTATAGATGCAAGAACCTACGATCTAACTACTGTACCCTCAGACCTCCGCAGGCACCCAGCAAGGATCAAGGACGCGAGGAGCTAAGTGCGCGCGTGGTTGGCTTGTTGATCGACTCATACACGCCAAGGGTATGTCGCACGCACTTCCCTCACATGGCCTCTAGCCATCTTACACAAGTCCATCCCCGTCGCATATAAGGCATTATGATGACGGCGAACACACCCGCATCCCGGGTCCGCTCGCGTATGACACCCTACAACGGCTACGCATACGCCATCATGCCGCACTCATCTCCGTCACGGAACCGCGTGCCCATCGCTCGTCTCGACTTGCCCACCAGCCACCCTGACCATGGAATCGAGTTAGCTGGATGATGCGGGATGATGACGCGACTCGAGACAACAAGGGACTCTAGCTCGCGGACGTCCCTATGCGAGGGAAACGCGTGGATCTGCGCGGTTGAGAAACCAGCAATGAGTCTCGAGTATCGACTTTTCCGCGTACTAAGATTGAGTCACGGGATGGGTCACACTCACTCTCTCGTAGCAGTGATTGAAATAATATAACGGGCTAATTAACCTATCACTCATGCAGCAGCATATAAAAATATATACGAGTAAAGCAAATGCCAAAGAGGGGAGCGGAAACGATACCTCCACGCTCCGGGCGTGGGGAAGATGACCCCGGCCGAAACTCGTACTCCCAGTACACAGTAAATAAATAATTACATCAGTGAATTTAATTGCCCACTCCACGCAGGGAGGTAAAGGGCTATAATGGGAGCCGGGAGTAGCGAACTCGAGTTGACAGGCAGCAATTTGGATGGTTCTCGGGCCGAAGATGGGCTATTGCTCGGAGCGGTTCTGCGGTGCTCGCAGGATAGCAGGTTCGTCCAGCTACAGGGATGGCAGTACCCAAGCCTCTCCTTGCTACTGCGGCTTGCTGGGCCGCTGCTGGAAGGTTGTTGATCGATCCCCGGGAGCGGCGGTGACCGAGTGTGCACCGGCGTATTTACCGAGGAATTAATTCTCGGACTGATTGTGCAGGCTGGGTTCGGATCTGCTTTGCGCGCCTTCACGAAAATAATTTTTACACCCAGATCCGGTGTCGGATCGAGGTAAAATTGGTGCCGTTGGAAAGTAGACTCGAAGGGATACAACATATAATTATTTTAAGACCATCCAACAAGCGGATTAGAAATGAAAAACACTGTGGGTTGTAGTCTTTTGCTAGCTCGGAATTACAGAAACACATGACAGAATAAGATCTGCCTGAAGATGAATTTTGACCAAAAAGAAAACGATGGATCTAGACTCTGAGAAATTTATGGCTGGAAGAGGGGGATGTGAGGAACACAAATGATTTTTTTGGGAATTTTTAGAGAAGACTAAGTGGGCGGGAAAAATACAACAACACACTATCCCGCAGGTCTCCTGATTGACAGGCTATTGGGGGGGAAAACTTAATTATAGGAAAAATACTAAACGACGGTGAAATAACATGAAATTTGAACTGGGGTTGGGGGATGATAGGAAGAACCAACCCTCAAAATTTGGGGTCGAGCAGATCTCCTGATTGGGAGATAGAATTTCGGTCTCAGCTTGCTGTCTAGAGTTGGACAGAACTCCGATGAGGCGACGGCGGTGGTGTGATGGCAGCACGAACGGAGGCGACGGCGCTGAGCTTCTCACTCAGAGAGGGGAGAATTGAGAGGCTTCACACCTCTGAAATTCGGAGCTATCACAGCTCCAAGGGGGAGAGAGGGTGCCCTTGGGCAAATTGAGCAACAAATGGAATTTTCTCTTCATTAATTGCTAAGGAATTCACAAAATATATGGGTTATATATAAATGGAAAAAAGACATAAACTACCCTCAGATCTAGGGTTAGTTAGGGGTAAACTAGGGATAAGATAATTAATCCCCCATGCAGTCAAATGACCAAATTAAATAAAATAAAACATGAATAAACTATATTAAAGGGGGGAGCATCTTAGACTTTGCTTGGTCCAAGTTTGAATTTTCTTCCAACTTGTCCCCCCCTTGGTCCAAGTCCAATCTTGGACTTTGAACTAGCCCCACATGGGCCCTAGATCCTAGGTGGACCAATGGAAAAGAGGGTGGGGGCCCTGCTGGACCTACTGACATTTTATATAGAAACCCAAAGGCCTTTTTGCAAAGAAACCCAAAGATTTCTAAAGACTAATCCTTTGGCTTATAATGCCTTAGAATTGTAAACCCAATTAGCCAAGGATATAAATACAAATAAAAAGGACACAAATGTAAAATAAAATGTTAGTGCTCGGTGTTGATTCCCATCAATTCTCTCCGAGTGGGAAGAACTCGACCCCGTCGAGTAAGGGGTGCGGCTGCTCGTGTGGCTTCTGCGGATCTGTCACCGACCAGGTAGCGCGGAGTACGCTCCACTCCAAGTAATCGTCACCTGCTCATCCCGTACATATTCGATATGCACATGCTGCTGTGGGAATGAGGCTAGTGGTGGACACTCCGGGGTGGGGTCACTCTCAAAGGAAGGGCACGGCTCAAAGACTCACTAGGAATCACCGCGGAGTCCCTATATGTGACTAGATCCGAGACATATAATGGTAAAGCCGGTCCCAATTTCGGGTAAGTCTACAACGTACGCATTAGACTTGACTTGCTTCACACTCGAAAGGGACTGACAATGCAAGCAGACATGAGACCGACTATGCAACTCCTAATATGCTTGACACATGCGGACTCACTATGCACTCGACAATCTGGACATATAAAGAAAGACACGGACCCACACAAGACCCTAAACAAACCTACTATTAGACCGACCCATACATATGCAATGGTGGACTAGCACATCCGAATGTGTGCCATGCATACACAAGACGCAACCAAATGTCGGTGGAATCATGGACTCCTAGATATCCCAAAGTGCTCCACTCATGCACAGACAGCCTTTTGGATTTTGGAGGTTTGGGTGGGCTAGGAGAGCCAAATGCACCTTTCTCATCACCCCTATATATATGTATATCTCGCCAGTGAACGGGCTTGATGGGTGTAGATGGCCCGGCCCATGGGGAAGGGGTGTGATAGTGAAATCCCCTAAAGAAGTGGAGTAGATGTGGTGGGTCAAGGGGTTCACTAGGGAAGGGGTCGAAGGGATCAAAGAAAGTATGACCCCTCGAACTGGATTCCCACATGTCACGGTCCCATGTCTGAAGTTCTTGAAGGTGTAGGTGGTCACCTTCATCCATTATGGCAACAGGAACAGTGATCTCATATAGTAGATATGGTTCCTCCCTCGGGATAAAGGGAATGAAGTTGGGCTTGGCCGACATGGGGAGGATTAAGAGAATTGTTGTGGTGACACGACCCACGGTGCACACGGAGGTAAAGGATCCTAAGGCGGGGTGGGTGAAGCTACGACTTGTGGGTTGGTCGAAGCCTCGGGCCAACATATACGTCAACTTCATTTGCGAGTCTAATCCCATAATAAGGTCATCCAATATGTCAACATGGTGAGAAGACCGAAAAGTGGTGTGGAATGAGTTGACGGGCACTAGTTGTAGTGCGGGGTCCATGGGTGGGTAGAAAAAAGCTTTAGGGACTAAGCCTTGCTTGAGCCAGCTAAGAAGTGGCTCTACAATGACGATCTCACCCTTAGTAAGTAGGTATGGATCCGGCTGAAGTTCGAAGGGTGAAGGTTCTAGCATGACATCTCCCTCGGTTGGGGAAGGGACTTCCTCCATGATGGGGAGGGGACTTGGGGACTCCGTAGACAGCACCGGGTTCAGACTACCGGCTACTACCTCCTTAGGCTCGGGCAGGAGTCGTGCCCACATCCTATCCATCCTATCCATCTGGTACATAAACATTTGCACGAGATTGTCTAAGGTGCGGTTTGGACTAGGGGCATCTTGGTGGGTTTGCTTATATTCAATTGGCCTAGTCTTGGGTCTAGGCTCGTCTACATGCAGGGCTCGTTGCCTCCGACTACGACTCACTTGGTTGGAGGTGACTGGGTGGGGTCGGGTGGAGGTGACTGGACCGGGTAGGTAGACCCTTCTAAGCTCGCCCTTCATCTCACGCCATGTTTCTATAGGCCATTGCCTCATAACTTCCCTCATGCGTTCAATGTCCTCCCATTTTTCGGTGACTTTGTAAAAAAGTCACATTGTGGCAAAGTCGACTTGCATGGCATCGAACATAATGTAACACTTAAAAGTATTTGTCCATGGCAGCTTCCCACTCTAGGTAGTCGCTCGGGACTTTGGAGCGATAGAAGTCCGAGGCTTCGGGCCTACGGAGATGGTAGGATTGGGTTCCCTATCCTTGGGTGTGTCGCCACATTCATATGACGTGGGCTTTTGGGGATCCATGGGACACGGGGAGCTATAGGATGGCCATGCCGACACTTGGTGACAAGACACTAGACAAGACCCTAAAATGATAATGCAAGTTGGAATGCCGACTCAACTACGAACCTAGTGATGTGACACGACCATCCGAGTCTGAGATTTTCTTTGCCTTTCATTCCCTCCCCCCTTTTCTTTTTCACGTAAAGCTTTCAAATATATATATATAGCATATGTATAGCAGTTGGAGGCCTTCTAACGTGGGTGATCTTCACGTCGGTAGGCTTTGGCCAACAAAAAGGTGGCAACGTGGGCTCCTAAAAGGCTGCATGGCAAGGCTTCAATACATGCATCGATGCACCTGGCAGTAGATCCTCAAGCGAGGCAGCTTCAACACGAACATGCAGACGAGCTAGCTAGCGGGCGATGGGGTCTTCACGGGAACAGGCGTGGACATGACGGCGAGCTTCAGTACCAACTGATGCCCTCTTGACATGATCTTTGGCTTCGGCAAGAGGGCTTTAACGCATCTACGAGGTAGCTGGAGAGCATGTGGCTCATGCGAGCCCCATGCATGCAGACGGGCTTTGAGGCGGTCATCAGCGCACGGTGGTGCACGCAGCAGAGAAGGGTTCCACGTGAGCTGGCTGGCGGGCTTCATATGATGCATGCAGTCGGCAAGCCAGGTGGTGGCTTCTCAACGTGACCATCCACGTGTGTGTCACACGGACACGACAATAGGCGACTTCTTCGGGCGTGATGGCGAGCGGCCTAGGGCTCACGTAGGTGGCTGCATAAGGCGGACAGCAGGCGAGGTGAAGAGTGATCCTCACAAGGGATCCCTCCCGGTCCCTCTTTATGGCCAAGGCGGCCACTCTTCAACAGTCGATCTTCTCCACACGATGGGAGCTCTTGACAAGGCAACGGCGGTTTCTCATGCGGCCCATCCATGCGAGATTCATGCTTATGTTGGCATCCCCCTTCACGCGAGCACCACATGCAGAATGCCACGGTGGCTTCAACTCATCGACGTGGATGAGCAACCCCCTCACGCCCTCTGTTGGTGGTGTGCTGGGAGCGGCGGGCGAGGAGTGGCCGCTGTGGTCGCTACAGCGGCCGCGACATACCGGCGAGACGGTGGGCTCACGTTGGCACGACTGCGGCGTTCTGGGTGCGACGTTGGTACTAGCGTGGGCTGCATGGTGGGCTGGGGCTGCATGTGAGGGAGGCAAGGGGAGCCGTTATGTGCATGAGAGGGGGGGTCGGGTCCTCATGTGAGGCAGATAGATGGTGAGGGGGTGGGTTCTCTGATGAGCAGAGGAAAAGGATGGAGTGGGGAAGTGAGACGAGGAAGGGATGGGAGGGTGCAAAGGAGAGAGAGGGGAGGGGGAGGGGGCACCGGCGGTGCCCCTGTTCCAAACAAGGGATCGGCCGCATGGTTTAAGAGAGTGAGGGAGAGGGAGGAGAAGGGAAGCAAGAGAAGGGAGAGGTGGAGAGGGGAGGACCCCGCCGGTGTGAGGGTGTGCAGAAGAGTAGAGGAGAATGGGAGAGGGAGAGGTGAGAACGTGGAGACAGGTGAGCAGTGTATAGGGGAGGTCTGGTGCAGGGAGTGAGAGAAAGGTGGTGCAGAAGGGAAGAGGGTGAGGGGAGGTGCAGGAAATAGAGAGAGAGGGTGATGAGAGTGAGAGTGCTGAGAGGGGACACGGAGGGGGAAGGAAGAAGAAGCCCCACAGTGAGGGCATCGATGCGGCGGTTGTCGTGCGAACGGGAGGTCATGCCTGTGAACAGTAGAGGTGAACGGAAGCAAGGGAGAGAGGGAGAGCTGCTATGTGAAGGAGAGAAAGAGAGAGGGAATGGGGAGAGAGAGGGAACCGTCCGATGCCTATAGAAGGGAGTACAACGCTGCATGCAGGAGTACGCAAAGAACAGAAAGGGAGGGAGGGGGAGAGGAATGCCAGAGGAGGGGGAGGAGATCGAAGTGTGAAAGTGGAGGAGGAGAGATGAGAAAGAGAGAAAGGGGGGAGGAGGAGAGAGCCGCCGGTGAGGGTATGGGCAAGGGAGAGTTATAGAGAGAAGGGGAGTTGCAGAGGGCAAGAAAAGAGAGGAAGAGATAAGAGGAAAGGGAGAGAGGGAGGTGAAGAGTGGTGGGGAGAGGAAGACGTGGGTAAAGACGCAATTTACATGTGTGTGCGTGAGAAGGTGTGGTCGCGGTGGTGTTTGGGAGTTAGAGAGAGAAAGAGGATAAAACGTGGGAGAGAGGGGATGGGGAGAGAGGAGAGAAAGGTGGAGAGGGTAAGGGGCTACATCTTTCCAAAAATTAACTTCACTTCATTGCTTCAAATAAGGGTTACAGGACTCTTTTTATAGACTCCACAAGGAGACCAAAAGACAACTCATTAAAACTTCAACTAATACCTAACACTCATTATACCTCTAATTGGAAGATTAAAAGACACTATTAAAAAAAGACTCTTTCATGGATATAGTTTAAATCCTATAAACAGAAAACATACATATTAGGCCTATACATGTGGCCCAATTAATGTAAATATTTATTTGATAATTTTGTTGAAGCCGCTTGCCGATCCCGTCAGGTTCAACCATGAATCTTGAATCTCGAACCGACGATCCCGTCACCTAGACTCAACCCGTATGCGGTACGTGGCGGAGGTATGATCCGAAGACCGAACTCACGCAAGTGTGCAACCTTCCCAATAGGCGTAACCCATCGTTCTGGGAACACCTTTTGATATACCGGGTAAAGCAATGCAATGCGACACCTTGGACCGAATAACCGACTACCCTAGACTCGACTTGGCTCTGATACCAATTTGATGCGGGACGACGACGTGACTTGAAACAACAAGGGACTCTAGCTCGCGGACGTCCCTATGTGAGGGAAACACGTGGATCTGTGCGGTTGAGAAATCGACAATGAGTCTCAGGTATCGGCTTTTTCGCGTACTCGGATTGAGTCACGGGACGGGTCACACTCACTCTCTCGTAGCGGTGATTGAAATAATATAACGAGCTAATCAACGTATCACTCATGCAGCGACATATAAAAATATATACGAGTAAAGCAAATGCCAAAGAGGGGAGCGGAAATGATACCTCCACGCTCTGGGCGTGGGGAAGATGACCCCGGCCGAAACTCGTACTCCCGGTACACAGTAAATAAATAATTACAGCAGTGAATTTAATTACCCACTCCACGTAGGGAGGTAAAGGGCTACAATGGGAGCCGGGAGTCGCGAACTCGGGTTGACGGGCAGTAATTTGGACGATTCTTGGGCCGAAGACGGGCTGCTGCTCGGAATGGTTCTGTAGGGCCCGCAGGACAGGAGGTGGGTCCGACTGCTGGAATAGCGGTACCCATACGTCTCCTTGTTGTTGCGACTTGCTAGGGCGCTGCTGTAAGGTTGCTGATCGATCCCCAGGAGCGGTGGTGACCGAGTGTGCGCCAGCATATTTTTCGAGGAATCAATTCCCAGACTGATTGTGCTGGCTGGGTTCGGATCTGCTCTGCGCGCCTTCACGAAAAAAAATTTACGCCCAGATCCGGTGTCATAACGAGGCAAAATTGGTGCCGTTGGAAAGCCGACTCAAAGGGACACAACATATAATTATTTCAAGATCATCCAACAAGAGATCGGAAATGAAAAACTCTGTGGGTTGTAGTCTTTTGTTTGCTCGAAATTACAGACACACAGGATAGAATAAGATCTGCCTGAAGATGAATTTTGACCAAAAAGAAAACGATGGATCTACACTCTGAGAAATTTATGGCTGGAAGAGGGGGATGTGAGGAACACGTATGATTTTTAGGGGAATTTTTAGAGAAGACTAAGTGGGCGGGAAAAATACAACAACAACAACACACTATCCTGCAGATCTGCTGATTGGTAGGCTGCTGGAGGGGAAAACTTAATTACGGGAAAAATACTAAACGAAGGCGAAATGACACGACATTTGAACTGGGGTTGGGGGATGATACGAAGAACCAACCCTCAAAATTTGGGGTCTAGCAGATCTTCTGATTGGGAGATAGAATTTCAGCCTCATCTTGCTATCTAGAGTTGGACAGAACTCTGATGAGGCGGCGGCGGTGGTGCGATGGCGGCACGAACGGAGGTGGCGGCGGCGGTGCTGAGCTTCTCACTCAGAGAGGGGGGAATTAAGAGGCTTCACACCTCTGAAATTCGGAGCTATCACAGCTCCAAGGGGGAGAGAGGGTGCCCTTGGGCAAATTCAGCAACAAATGGAATTTTCTCTTCATTAATTGCTAAGGAATTCACAAAATACATGGGTTATATAGAAATGGAAAAAAGACATAAACTACCCTCAGATCTAGGGTTAGGGAGGGGTAAACTAGGGATAGGATAATTAATTCCCCATGTGGTCAAATGACCAAATTAAATAAAATGCACCATGAATAAACTATATTAAAGGGGGGAGCATCTTGGACTTTCCTTGGTCCAAGTTTGAATTTTCTTCCACCTTATCCCCCCTTTTATCCATGTCCAATCTTGGACTTTGAACTAGCCCCACATGGGCCCTAGATCCTAGGTGGACCAATGGGAAAGAGGGTGGGGGCCCTGCTGGACCTACTGACATTTTATATAGAAACCCAAAGGCCTTTTTGCAAAGAAACCCAAAGATTTCTAATGACTAACCCTTTGGCTTATAATGTCTTACAATTGTAAACCCAATTAGCCAAAGATATAAATACAAATAAAAAGAACACAAATGCAAAATAAATTGTTAGTGTTCGGTGTTGATTCCCATCACTTGACCCTGGCCTGGAAGTAATATTCCAAGGACCGGCCCCGACTCCCCAGCGTGACGACACTCACCTTCCAAGGCCCGGACCCGATCGCTCATCTCGAGCCGCGTCCGGCCTCCTTCAGGCACCAGCCCACAACCACCCCTGCCATCTAGGCAGTCGCGCCCGTCTTGGTCCCCTCATAGGGAGCCTCTATAAAACACGCAGATATCTGCTATATTCCGCATTGACCAGGGGTCCGACCCACACGTCAGAATTGTCCCTCAACTTGCACCAGTTGTACTTTGGCCTCCTCGACCCATTTGTAAACCCCACGTGGATCTTATAATGAAACTAGTTAAATGCACATACATGTAGCCGGGTCTCAGCCCCACCTCCACACCACCCAGTGTGTGTCCGGTGCCTTCGACTCCAATTAATTAACCCCCCCAGTCAAGTGCGACGGTTCCCCTATAGTTGCAGGGTACCCCCGGTCCTCTATCCATGTCTTCAAACATATCTAGGCTCTTCTTTAGCACAGAACAAAGGTGTTTGGATTCAATGCGATGTAAATAAACATCGACTGCTTGCGGTCGGTGGGAAAAGAAGTCTCGTACTTGAATCCCCGTAATCACCTGCGCACTCGCACCCATGGAACCTCCTCTCTCCATGTGTCGCCCGATCTCCCGAGCCCACGTGCCGCGTCCTTGCGACACTCCCCCAGTCAACCTTCGGTTCCATAGGTGATTGTCGAGAAATTGACTGGCACGCCCACACCCCATCTGGTCACCCTAGCCCCCGGAAACCTCTCGTGCCATTCGACCCCTCTCGACCTTCCGTAAAAGGTGAGTGCCCGGTGCCACCATGAGAGGTATACGGCTATGAAGGAGGATACCCGAGATATATCAAACTCTCGCATTTTTCTTTTTTTTCTTTATTCCTTCCCTCATCCCGATCACCGATCCCCTGACGACAACAGTGATAAAGCAAAGAAGAAAAGGATAACGTAGCAGGAGAACCACAGCGAACTGAGGGACTCAAAATAGGGTAGAAAGCACCGCAAAAAGGATAAGGAATAATCATTTGAACACAACAAAGATATCTTTCATTCATTTCCAAAAAAAGGAGATAATACATTATCGCAAGGCCCGCATCTGGGAAGCCATAATAACAAAAAAAAAAGAAAATATAGCAGGGAAAGGGGAAGAATGGTGAGGGAGAGTGGAGCATTGACTCCTCTCCCTCTTCTTTTCCAAGGCAAGGGATCGCAGGAATGTTCTCAAATGATTGGAGACCATTGCCCCACATGTCTTGTACGGTCGTATGACCCTCTAGAAGATGCTGTGATCGGACTTTGAGAGAAAGCATGACCCACACGCGTCACCCGCGCCCGTACGGGCTTCTTCGGTGTCTGATGGTGCATCAACGTGGGCAGTGAGCTGCGTCGACGCGACCTGCTGCCAGGGGCCATTTTTTGCTTGCTGCCTTCAGTGGCGTCAACACGAGAGTTTCAGGGCATCGACACGGCCCATTGCCAGGGGCCAGTCGTGTCTCTTGTGTTCAACGGAGTCGATGCTAATGCTGATGTGCGTTGACGCGGTCCTTTGCCCAGCGCAAAAGGCATCTAGTGTAGTGACCCAAATTTATATAAATAAATTCTAGATTGAATTAGGCATTTATAAGCTTAGTAAATAGATATTGGGATTATAAGGCCCAACTAGGCTAAATAATTAACCTAGCTTTAGTAGTTATAGCCCAATAGGTTTAAGGACCAAGCCCAATAAGTTTGGCCCATATTCTAGAAGGTTATTTAAGTTATCCATGAAATATAGGAATAAATACACTTTAAAAGGGATAATTTAGTGGATAATTAACCAAAGAGTTTGAATTAAGATGAATGTCCACGTCCAGTTGATATAACGGTCTATCGGGTGGCCGCTACAGTCACGTAACGCACCAGTCCTGGTCCGTTACACTCAGCGGATTCCGTGAGAAGAAGAAGTTGCAAAAAGATTGGAACTTTGAGATTCTCTTGGCTAGAGACCAACTTGGGAGAACTTATAACATTGCTAAGGACTCTTAGAGATTAGGTTTGTGCCAATTAAGGACTCTAAAATCGTTCAAATCTTTGAACCCTAGCCAAAACTCTATAAATAGAACCCAGTTTTGAACTGAGCGACCCTTACTTTTGGCTTGTGAAGAATCAAGGTAAGGAGATAGAATCTCAGGTAAGTTCTTTAGAGTATTTCATTCCTAATACTTTAGACTAACTACCCTCAAAATTTCATGTTAGCGGATCAAGTAACCAAGGAGATAAATGCTTCTAAAGTCGCTGATACTGTCTTTGCTGCCCAGGATTCAGAGCAAAGGACCAATGAAGATCAAAGAATTAGGATGTCCAAACAAGGTAATTAGGGAAGGGTTCTTTAGAACTTTTTGTTCCTCTTAGTTTCATCTTTTTAACCTCCAAACTTCACATCTTTAGGTTAAGAGGTTGGAGAGTTAGGGCAACGTGAAGTTACTAAAAAATCACAGGAAGAGAAGAACTAGGGCAACCCTTGAAGACTCAAATTAGAGTTTTAAAGCCCAGTTAAGAGGTAGGTTATCTCATGAACGGTAAAAACACATTGTTAGGGATAAAAGCCCTCGGGTTTATTTAGATTTCATGCATTATACTTCATGAATTTCATGTTTTAGGATTAGTCTATACATTCATGCATGCCTTCAACCCTAATTGAAGATAAAAAGCTATCTCTTGTTATTTCATTACTACCTACGCATCTAGATAGCTTTTTTCTCATTTTGACATGATTAGAGCAGTTAGAATGCCATGAATTAATCATAGATTTCTATAGTTTCTATTTTCTGTCAGCAGAGGACCTAACGGTCTATCGTAAGACCGCCAGGGACGTGTAACGGACCTGCATTGACCGTCACACCCTCTGTGAACTACTGAAGGGTTATGTGAAACCTGACGGACCTAATCTAGACCGTCACTTTCTTGTGACGCGCCCAGACGAGTCCGTCACACATCATTGTGTTCTGTCAACTTAAGACAGAATCAAGATCGATCCAATTAATATATATGTATGCCTAGTTAATTAGATCTTAACCTGTTTTTCATGGTTTTAAGTTCCAATATTGATTTATGTTAGAAATTTACATACTTTAGAGTTATTTTCAAGCATATGATAATTTCATGCCAAAGCACTATAGTTTTGTATTAAAACCTTGATTTAGAAAAGAGAATATTGATGAGTTTTATCATGATTTTATATCGTTGCATATTCTCTCTTATCTATATAGTCATTTTCTTTAAGTACATGGCATATATCCCGTTATATGTCCATTAGTTCACACTCTTGCACTATAGGAACATATTCTTGAACATGAGGACCTCTCTATTGGATATTCCTTCCAATAGACTAGGAAATCTTGTTTCAAGGCCTCCGTAATTCTCTGCGAGCCTGGGATTCCCACTAGGACGCCGAGTTGGTTGTACCATTAAAGCCCATTTGTCTAGAAAAGCACAAATCGATGTTTAAGCTTTGTTCATGTAACGGACCTGCACTAGCCCGTCAGGCTTACCTAACGGACCGGTGTACGACCGTCACATTATACTAAGTCTAATTTCTTTGTTTCTGGATTCAGCCTGTTCTAACGGTCCAGTTCTCGACCGTTATGTTCATATAACGGCCCAGTATTAGACCGTCACAGTTCTAAATTCTTTAACCCGAGGTTTGACCAAAGGGTTGATATTCTAAAGTTCCTAGATGGATTATTGATGGTCTAGGATTTGTCATATTGTCTAAGACACTTAACTTAAATTATGAATGATAATAAATGTACCGTTATGCTGCCAAATTATCTCCATAAGCATGACATCGTCTTAAATCATTCATGATCTCTCATGTCCTAAGTTGAAGCATTCATTTGTTGATTATTGTTATCATGAACTTATTGAACTTGTTACATTCTTGGCCATATTTTATTGAAACGTGGAAATAGTTTGATTTATACTTGAAGATGCGATCGAGCACTGATTGTGTTCAAGGGCTCTATGCTAGTCCCCTCGACTGATTGTCGGAAACATATTGTAAACCATGGGGTATGATGCTACTGGCGTCGCATTACGCTGGGAGTACTTTCTCTATAAATAAGTGAAATATCCATGGCTCGTGAAGTGAAAATCCATGATACACGTACATGACTTTCTTGCTTGTTACATGATATTCCACAGAAATTCACCAAATACTTGCTCATAAGCAAAAGATGTTTGGATGATAACTACGTGGTATTGCTAGTACATTCTCGTTACATTCTTGTTCATGAAAGGCCATGCTACATTCTTGCTAGTTCATTCTTGCTCTCATTCTATCTTAAATGATCATCTTTGTTACTTTGGTTATTCGCTTGATTTATCGCATTCGCATGATTTTACGTAATCCTCTAGAGCTAAAATGTTAATTACTTTAATAGTGCCTTCATGTTGATGCGAAGATACCTACTAGGCAAGTGTGCTCATTACCTATTTTCAATCTTTTCAGGAGATGGAAGTGAGTCGGATTCGGATTCAGAATATTCAAGTAGCGGATCCGAGAGTGAATGAAGAATGAGTGAAGATTTAGGAAGTCTACATTGTTTAGATTGAGTCTATGTAATTTTCGTCTTTCTTGAGTCTAGTATGATGAAGAAAGTTGAATTAGTGATTGTGATTGAATATTTGATTGATAATGAAATGAAAGTTGAAGCTTAGAGAATAGAAAGAGAGAGGGGGAGAGGAATGCCAGAGGAGGGGGAGGAGTGAGGAGATCGAAGTGTGAAAGTGGAGGAGGAGAGATGAGAAAGAGAGAAAGGGGGGAGGAGGAGAGAGCCGCCGGTGAGGGTATGGGCAAGGGAGAGTTATAGAGAGAAGGGGAGTTGCAGAGGGCAAGAAAAGAGAGGAAGAGATAAGAGGAAAGGGAGAGAGGGAGGTGAAGAGTGGTGGGGAGAGGAAGACGTGGGTAAAGATGCAATTTACGTGTGTGTGTGTGTGAGAAGGTGTGGTCGCAGTGGTGTTTGGGAGTTAGAGAGAGAAAGAGGATAAAACGTGGGAGAGAGGGGATGGGGAGAGAGGAGAGAAAGGTGGAGAGGGTAAGGGGCTACATCTTTCCAAAAATTAACTTCACTTCATTGCTTCAAATAAAGGTTACGGGACTCTTTTTATAGACTCCACAAGGAGACCAAAAGACAACTCATTAAAACTTCAACTAATACCTAACACTCATTATACCTCTAATTGGAAGATTAAAAGACACTATTAAAAAAAGACTCTTTCATGGATATAGTTTAAATCCTATAAAAAGAAAACACACATATTAGGCCTATACATGTGGCCCAATTAATATAAATATTTATTTGATAATTTTGTTGAAGCCGCTTGCCGATCCCGTCAGGTTCAACCATGAATCTTGAATCTCGAACCGACGATCCCGTCAAACCCCTCTACTTGGAGGAGGTTCAACCTCGAACCTCGTAGCTCAGGATCCCGGTCTGATGGAACAGCCCGGTTCCCTAAGCTCTGATACCATTTGATGTGACATGACCATCCGAGTCCGAGATTTTCTTTGCCTTTCATTCCCCCCCCCTTTTCTTTTTCACGTAAAGCTTTCAAATATATATATATAGCATATGTATAGCAGTTGGAGGCCTTCTAACGTGGGTGCTCTTCACATCGGCAGGCTTTGGCCAACGAAAAGGTGGCAACGTGGGCTCCTAAAAGGCTGCATGGCAAGGCTTCAATACATGCATCGATGCACCTGGCAGCAGATCCTCAAGCGAGGCAGCTTCAACACGAACATGCAGACGAGCTGGCTAGCGGGCGATGGGGTCTTCACGTGAACAGGCGTGGACGTGAGGGCGAGCTTCAGTACCAACTGATGCCCTCTTCACATGATCTTTGGCTTCGGCAGGAGGCCTTTAACGCATCTACGAGGTAGCTGGAGAGCATGTGGCTCATGCGAGCCCCATGCATGCAGACGGGCTTCGAGGCGGTCATCAGCGCACGGTGGTACACGCAGCAGAGAAGGGTTCCACATGAGCTGGCTGGCGGGCTTCATATGATGCATGCAGTCGGCAAGCCAGGTGGTGGCTTCTCAACGTGACCATCCACATGTGTGTCACACGGACACGGCAATAGGTGACTTCTTCGGGCGCGATGGCGAGCGACCTAGGGCTCACGCAGGTGGCTGCATAAGGCAGACAGTAGGCGAGGTGAAGAGTGATCCTCACAAGGGATCCCTCCCGGTCCCTCTTTATGGCCAAGGCGGCCACTCTTCAACGGTCGATCTTCCCCACACGATGGGAGCTCTTGACAAGGCAACGGCGGTTTCTCATGCGGCCCATCCATGCGAGATTCACGCTTATGTTGGCATCCCCCTTCACGCGAGCACCACATGCAGAATGCCACGGCGGCTTCAACTCATCGACGTGGATGAGCAACCCCCTCACGCCATCTGTTGGTGGTGTGCTGGGAGCGGCGGGCGAGGAGTCGCTGCTGTGGTCGCTACAGCGGCCGCGACTACAGCGGCGAGACGGTGGGCTCACGTTGGCACGACTGCGGCGTTCTGGGTGCGACGTTGGTACTGGCGTGGGCTGCATGGTGGGCTGGGGCTGCATGTGAGGGAAGCAAGGGGAGACGTTATGTGCATGAGAGGGGGGGGTCGGGTCCTCATGTGAGGCAGATAGATGGTGAGGGGGTGGGTTCTCTGATGAGTAGAGGAAAAGGAGAGAGTGGGGAAGTGAGACGAGGAAGGGATGGGAGGGTGCAAAGGAGAGAGAGGGGAGGGGGAGGGGGCACCGGCGGTGCCCCTGTTCCAAACAGGGGATCGTCCGCATGGTTTAAGAGAGTGAGGGAGAGGGAGGAGAAGGGAAGCAAGAGAAGGGAGAGGTGGAGAGGGGAGGACCCCGCCGGTGTGAGGGTGTGCAGAAGAGTAGAGGAGAATGGGAGAGGGAGAGGTGAGAACGTGGAGACGGGTGAGCAGTGTATAGGGGAGGTCTGGTGCAGGGAGTGAGAGAAAGGTGGTGCAAAAGGGAAGAGGGTGAGGGGAGGTGCAGGAAATAGAGAGAGAGGGTGATGAGAGTG